>ML406455.1:0-102517 GCA_005239525.1 Nicotiana knightiana
CTGCCCCTCTTTGTTCGGAAACACGAAGAGTTTCTGGACAAAGACAAAGTGAGCAGCAATAAATGACTTTTACTTTTTCATATGTTCCATTGTGAAGCGTTTTTGAAAAGTTTGACCGAACCCTGCTTCAGAGGTTGCCTACATATCCTTAGCTCTAAAGGAATCAGGTCAGTGTAGTTCTGGAAGTTTTGGTAGCTGGGACTACCGGGAAGCCGTTGTTTCACTGCTGTTGCTGCTGCTGATCTCCTAATTACACTCAAAGTAAACAGAACGAACGACTAACTAAACCTATCAGTTGCTAGTTACAAGATTCCTATCTAACCCGGTCTTGAGTCTTGATCTTCTGCCGACTCTGACCTGGATCTTGATGCTTGTTTAGCCGCAGGTGTTGGTTTCGTCTCTTTGTTTTTCGGATCAATGCAGGATATACCGAACAGATGACTTCAATCTCGTCCTGAATAGTCTATATCTTCTCCGTGTCTGTACTTTTGAGTTAGGATTTCTCTTTTGTTATGTTATTTTGCATCGAAACTTCTTCTTTTGGTTGTCCCGAGTCCAATGTCCTAAAAATGTTATCTGTATAATCAAGAGCGAACGAACGAAATTTTCTTCCCCAGTTTTTACTAGGAAAATTTTGTGAGTTATTGTAAGGAAAACTATACTACTTTATTATTGAAAACAATGAAAAAGCCGGGAATAGTGTACCCGATGTTATTGTAGACTAGGGAGTGGATACCCTACGCCCATAGTAAAATCAACAAGGGGTTGGAGACCCTATGAAGAAAATCGACAGGTTATGCTGTCGTTGAGAGAAGATCACCGGGTTGTGCTGGCGTCTGGGGGGAGGATCAACGGGTTATGCCGTTGTTAAGAAAGAGATCACTAGGTTATGCTAGTGTCTGGAAAGGTCAACAGGTTATATTGTTGCCTAAAATAGAGATCACTGGGTTATGCTAGTGTCAAGAAATGATCAACATATTATGCTGTTGTTAGGAAAAGATCACCAGGTTAGGCTGGTGTCTTGGAAAGGTCAACAGGTTATGCTGCTGCTTGGGGAAAAGGAGATTACTGGGTTATGCCAGTGTCAAAGAAGTGATCAACGGGTTATGCCATTGTCAGGAAAAGAAAAGATCACCAGGTTATGCTGGTGTCTGGAAGGGTCAACAGGTTATGCTGTTGCCGGAAAGATCATTGTCTGGAAATGATCAACATGTTATGGTGTTGTCAGGAAGATCACCAGGTTATGCCGATGTCTGGAAAGGTCAATAGGTTATGCTGTTGCCTGGGGAAAAGATATCACTAGGTTATGCCAGTGCCAAGAGATGATCAACAGGTTATGCTGTTGTCAGAAAGATTACCAGGTTATGCTGGTGTCTGTAAAGGTCAACAGGTTATGCTGTTACCGAAAGATGATCATTGGGTTATGCCAATGTCAGAAAATGATCAACAGGTTATGCTGTTGTTAAGAAAAGATCACCAGGTTATGCCGGTTTCTGGAAAGGTCAACAGGTTATGCTATTTCCTGGGAGAAGAGATCACTGGGTCATGCCAGTGCCTGAAAATGATCAACAGGTTATGCTGTTGTTAGGAAGATCACCAGGTTATGCCGGTGTCTGGAAAGGTCAACAAGTTATGTTGTTGCCGAAAGAAGATCATTGGGTTATGCCGGCATCAACTAGGGAGTGGGACCCTATGTTGGCATCAACTAAGGACTGGGATATCCTAGGTTGGCATCGACTAGGGAGAATATACCCCCATGTCGGGAAAAGAAATCAATCAGGGAATGTATACCCTTAATTGGAAAAGAAATCATCAATCAGGGAATGTATACCCTTAATTGGCATCGACTAGGGAGTGTATGCCCCCATGTCGGGAAAAGAAATCAACCAGGGAATGTATACCCTTTATTGGAAAAGAAATCATCAACCAGGGAATGTATACCCTTGATTGGCATCGACTATGGGAGTGTATACCCTGCGTCGGGAAAAGAAATCATCAACCAGGGAATAGATACCCTTGATTGGCATCGACTAGGTGTATACTCCCATGTCGGGAAAAGAAAGGATCAACTAGGGGCTGTGTACCCTTTGTTGGGAAAAGAAATCGTCGGCTAGGGGTTGTATACCCTATGCCGAAAAAGAAAACATCAGTTAGGGGTTGTATACCCTAAGATGGAAAAAGAAATCATCGGCTAGGGGTTGTATACCCTATGCCGAAAAAGAAAACATCAGCTAAGGGTTGTATACCCTATGCTGGAAAAGAAAACATCAGCTAGGGGTTGTGTACCCTATGCTGGAAAAGAAAACATCAGGTAAGGGTTGTGTACCCTATGCCATCATCAACTAGGGAGTGTATACCCTACGTTGGAAAATAAAACATCAGCTAGGGGTTGTATACCCTATGCTGGCAAAGAAACATCAGTTAGGGGTTGGATACCCTATGCTGGGAAAAGAAATCGTCGGCTAGGGGTTGTATACCCTATGCCGGCATCAACTAGGGAGTGTATACCCTACGTTGGAAAAGAAAGCATCAGCTAGGGGTTGTATACCCTATGCTGGCAAAGAAAACACCAGCTAGGGGTTGGATACCCTATGCTGGAAAAAGAAATCGTCGGCTAGGGGTTGTATACCCTACGTTGGAAAAGAAAACATCAGCTAGGGTTTGTATACCCTATGCTGGCAAAGAAAACATCAGCTAGGGGTTGGATACCCTATGCTGGGAAAAGAAATCATCGGCTAGGGGTTGTATACCCTATGCCGGCATCAACTAGGGAGTGTATACCCTACGTTGGAAAAGAAAACATCAACTAGGGGTTGTATACCCTATGTTGGCAAAGAAAACATCAGCTAGGGGTTGGATACCATATGCTGGAAAAAGAAATCGTCGGCTAGGGGTTGTACACCCTACGCCGACATCAACTAGGGAGTGTATACCCTACGTTGGAAAAGAAAACATTAGCTAGGGGTTGTATACCCTATGCTGGAAAAGAAAACATGAGCTAGGGGTTGGATACCCTATGCTGGGAAAAGAAATCGTCGGCTAGGGGTTGTATACCCTACGCCGACATCAATTAGGGAGTGTATACCCTACGTTGGAAAAGAAAACATCAGCTAGGGGTTGGATACCCTATGCTGGAAAAAGAAATCATCGGCTAGGGGTTGTATACCCTACGCCGACATCAATTAGGGAGTGTATACCCTACGTTGGAAAAGAAAACATCAGCTAGGGGTTGTATACCCTATGCTGGCAAAGAAAACATCAGCTAGGGGTTGGATACCATATGCTGGAAAAAGAAATCGTCGGCTAGGGGTTGTATATCCTATGCCGACATCAACTAGGGAGTGTATACCCTACGTTGGAAAAGAAAACATCATCTAGGGGTTGTATACCCTATGCTGGCAAAGAAAACATCAGCTAGGGGTTGGATACCATATGCTGGAAAAAGAAATCGTCGGCTAGGGGTTGTATATCCTATGCCGACATCAACTAGGGAGTGTATACCCTACGTTGGAAAAGAAAACATCATCTAGGGGTTGTATACCCTATGCTGGCAAAGAAAACATCAGCTAGGGGTTGAATACCCTATGCTGGGAAAAGACATCATCAGCTAGGGGTTGTATACCATATGACGAAAAACGTGTGGCTAGGGTTTGGAGACCCTATACCACTTCATATTTGGGCTGGTTTCAACATTGTTTCTTTTTTATTCTTTTTTTTTTCATTTTATTTTGAGTAAATGCGGGAAAGGATTTTGGAGAAAACTTCCCTTTTCGAGTTGTTGTTGCAAAGCTGCTTCTAGCTCTTGCGCCCATTCCTTTGGTTACACTTGCATTTGCAAGGTTGCTTTTAGCTACACCTGTTTCCTTTAAACATAGAACAATTTATTAGTTTGAAACGGTGGTTGGTTTTGCGGTCTTGACTTTCAACAGCTTGATCTCGACCCTTTTGACAAAGATCTCAACCGCATGCTTGCCTGCTGGGGATGGGGTTTTATTTCTAAACCCGGGGACCTTGAGTTTCCAGATTTTACCATGGTGATCGGTCACGTGGAACCCAAAATTTATTTTGCCTTTGTAGGCCTTTCACTTTCTTTTTCTTTTGGATTTCCAGAGTATCGGGGGAAGTTTTGGCCCCTCAAATTCTGCTGCGACGGTTTGTCGTGTGGGACTTAAACTTTCCAACTTTATTTCGCCTTTATTGGCTTTTCATTTCTGACTTTTCTTCCAACTATAACCTTAGGGAAGTTGGAATATCTCAGTTTTTCAAACCTTGCCAAGATGGTTAGCCACGTGGAGCTCAACCTTTCAACTTTATTCGCCTTTACATGCACTTATATTTTATTTTCTCCTTTCAGGGTTTGAGTTTGAAACATCGGCCGCTACAGTCAGTCGAGATCGACTTGATGCTCCTGACGAGGCTTGGTGCCCTTGCATGTTGGCTTGTGTCAAACGAGGACCCTGTAAATCAGTTTTGCCATCTTTTCTTTGCCTTGCTTCAGAAACAGAGTCAGACTGGAAGGGATTGAAATAAAAATAACAAAGAAGCGGAGGTGATGAATTTTGACGAGAAATATCCCTTTCGGGGGAAAAGAGAAGAAGGACTTATCTGTAGTGTATGTGGCCTTCAATGAACATGACATGCGTCAGAAGGCCCAGTTTCTTCCCCCTCAGTCGCAGACTTGAAGGTGTCGTCAGAGTTCTGGGGTTCTTGGGCTTGGCTAGATTTTTTATTGTGTGTTTAATTGTTTTGATAATGTACCTCCGGCCACAGTCTGCGAGCAAGAATGTTTACTCGTCTTTTCTTAGGCTGGGGGTAATAGAAGATAAGGAGCATGGTGGGGGTGTACCAGGGTTATCAGAAGGGTTAGTCATTTTGTGCTTGGTTCTAGAAGAAAGAAGATAGGTAGATTGAATTTTTGGAGGAAGAAAGAAGATGGAGAGTATTTTTGACGGTTAGAAAATTATGAGAAGAGGGCATAGATGATGATGATCAATTTGGGGGGGGGGGGGNATTTAATTTGGTTAGGATTCTTTTGAACGGAACTGGTTCAATTTAATTGGATAAGTTTAAGAGAAATTTGGACTTAGGTGGGACTCTACTCATGATTCAAATATTATTATTTCAAATTGTGCAAAGTGTAGAAAACATACCGTGTTATCTAGATGAACCAACATTGATGAATCAGGTTCTTCACTGAGAATCCTCTTTGTGCATGTCTAAATTTGCCAAAATAGAGAAAATATCATTAGAGATTAATGAGTCATTTTAACAGATGGCACAAGAGTATACTATTTACAGTATGACACTGAGCAAGAATTAATCTAGTTATTTACACAAGTTCCAGATTTTCTAACCAAATCTTTTTTAATTTTTTTTTCTCGTTGTAAATTCTGAACTAGTCCTTTTAGGTGATCTTGATCATCCCAAATTCTAATCTGTTCCTTTCAAAGTTATCTCTACTTAGAGATTTTGTGAAGATGTCAACTATTTTCTTGTCAGTAGCACAAAATTCCACAGAGATTAGCCCATTTTCATAATTATCCCTCAAAAAGTGATGCCTAACATCTATGTGCTTAGTTCTCTTGTGATGAATCGGGTTCTTGGTCATACTTATTGCACTAGTGTTATCTCAAAAAATGGGGATACAACCAACATCAATTCCAAAGTCCATTAATTGTTGTTTGATCCACAACAATTGAGCACAACATGAAGCAGCAACAACATACTCAGCTTCAGCAGTAGATAAGGCCACTGAATTTTGCTTTTTGGTGGCCCAAGACGCAAGGCATGAGCCAAGAAAGTGTGCCATACCTGAGGTGCTCTTTCTATTCATAAGAAAACATGCATAATCAACATCAGCATATCCCACAAGATTGAAATTACTACGTTCTCGATACCAAAGACAAAGATTAGTGGTGCCTTTTAGATATCTCAAAATTCTCTTGACAGCAGTCAAGTGAGACTCCTTTGGATTTGCCTGAAATCTTGCACGAAGGCCTACACTGAAAAAATGTCAGGTCTACTAGCAGTGAGATACAAAAATGAGACAATCATTCCCCTATACAACTTTTGATCAACAGATGAATCAGTTTCATCTATATCCAACTTTTTAGTTGTTGCAATAGGAGTGTCAATTTATTTTGAATCTTCCATTTAAAACCTTTTAGGAAACTCTTTTACATACTTCCACTGAAGGATCATAGTGCCATTTGAATTTTGTTAAATTTGTAAACCTAAAAAGAAATTAAGCTCACCCATCATGCTCATTTAAAATTCTTCCCCATTAGTTTAACAAATTCTTTACTTAGCTTATCAATAGTTGCTCCAAAGATTATATCGTCAATATATATCTGAACTAACAAGAGATCTTTACCTTTTTCTTTCAAGAATAAAGTATTATCAATTTTACCTCTCTTGTAGCCATGCTCAAGCAAAAAACTTGATATTCTTTTATACCATGCTCTTGGAGCCTGTTTGAGTCCATAAGTCCTTTGTCAAGTTTGTATACATGATCAGGGTTTTCCTTGCTTTCAAACCTTGGAGGTTGCTTAACAAACACTTCTCCTTTAGATAGACATTGAGGAAGGCACTCTTGACATCCATCTGGTGAAGAGTGAATTCCATGTAAGCAGCAAAGGCTATGAGGAGTCTTATTGCTTCCAGCATTGCAACTGGAGCAAAAGTTTCATCATAATCTATGCCCTCCTCCTGATTATATCGTTGAACCACCAATCTTGCGTTGTTCCTTGTAACTGTTCCATCTTCAGCAAGTTTGTTTCTGAAGACCCACTTAGTGCTAATTACTTATCTGTACAAGGGTCTTGGTACCATATGCCAAACTTGACTCCTTTCAAATTGGTTGAGTTCATCTTACATTGCATTTACCTAGTCTGCATCCTGCAAAGCCTCAACAACATTTTTAGATTCAACAAGATATAAGAAAACATCAAAATCACAAAGATTCTTTTATGAAGATTTGGTTTTGATTCCAGAGGTTGGATCAGTAATGATGTTCTCAATGGGATGAGAGCTTTAATATTTGTAAGGTCTCACAACCAACTGGTTTCCCTTTGATGTTCCTTCAGTGTTTTGTTGTTGTAGAACAGGTTCATGGACAGGTTCCATTGAGGTTTGAGGATCATTTCCTCTTTGTTCTATTCCCCCTTTCATGTTGCCCAGGGTGGATAAACCTGTTCCTTTCTCCAGTGCAACTTTAGTCTGGGTTGTGGTTTCATTAGATTTTCTTACCAGCCCAATTGCTTCATCATCATATTCCTGTCTCCCAGAAAGGATGTTAGTTTCATAAAAAACTATATGAACACTTTCTTCAACACACAAAGTTATTTTGTTATAGACCTTATAAGCTTTACTATGTGAAGAATATCCCAAGTATACTCCCTCATCAATTCTGGGATCAAACTTTCCTAGGGAGTCTTTACCATTGTTGTGCACAAAGCACTTGCATCCAAATGCCCTAACATGAGATATATTTGGTTTTCTCCCTTTAAGTAGCTCATAGGGAGTCTTCTCTAGAAGAGGTCTAGTCATGCACCTATTTATGATGTAGCATGCAGTATTTACAGCTTCTGCCCAGAAGCTATGTGACAGTTTACTAGAAAGAAGCATAGTCCTAGCCATATCTTCAAGTGTCCTATTCTTGTTTTCAACTACTCTATTTTGTTGTGGAGTTCTAGGAGCAGAAAAATTATGATCTATGCCATGCTCATCACAGGATTAAGCAAATTTAGCATTTTCAAATTCAGTGCCATGATCAGACCTAATTGATGCAAGTTGATTACCTAGTTGTTTCTGAGTTTTTCTAACAAAAGAAGTGAACATGTCAAATGCTTCATATTTAGATGTTAAAAATAGTGTCCAAGTGAACCTAGAGTAATCATTAACAAGCACCATCACATATCTTTTACCACCTCTACTTTAAGTTCTCATTGGACCACAGAGATCCATATGGACCAGTTCCATCGTTCTGGTGGTACTTACCACTTTATTGCATTTAAAAGAGGATCTTACCTGCTTCCCCATTGCGCAAGCCTCACAAACTTTTTCTTCCTTGAACTTAGTGTTAGGTAGTCTTATCACCAAGTCCTTGGGGACTAATTTGTTGAGTTGACTTAGACTTGCATGTCCAAGACTCTTATGCCAAAGAAGGGGATCATTGTACATCACACTTAAGCAAGTGAGTTCATTTTCTGAAAGTGTGGACAAATCTACAATGTAAATATCGTTCACTGCTTTTCCCTGCAAAACAATCCTGTCAGTGGTAAGGTTAAACATTTAGTAGAGGTGAATGCTACCAAGTTACCTCTATCACACAATTGTGATACACTGATCAGACTGTATTTTAAGTCGTCTATCAAGTAGACATTCTCAATAGAGTGAGAGT
The DNA here is from genome assembly GCA_005239525.1 of Nicotiana knightiana. Classification (NCBI taxonomy): domain Eukaryota; kingdom Viridiplantae; phylum Streptophyta; class Magnoliopsida; order Solanales; family Solanaceae; genus Nicotiana; species Nicotiana knightiana. The sequence continues at coordinate 8,402 of ML406455.1, forward strand.
AAGTACCTACCTACCTTACTAACCCCAATGATCTCACCTTTCTTCCCATTTCCAAAGGAGACATTACATCCTTTGAGGTTCTCAAGTGAAAGGAACCGGTCCTTGCTTCCTATCATGTGCTTTAAGCAGCCACTATCCATGTACCATATTTGGTTGCTCCCCTTCACTTGAACCTGCAAAAGAAAATCAGGGGTTAGTCTTAGGAACCCAAACTAGTTTGGGTCCCATTCTATAGGCAAAAGGATTAACTAAATTCTTTTTAGCCCAACTTGGTAGCCAATTCTTCCCTTGAACAAAATTTTTGTTCTTTTGGCTTGCCTTTTATTTTGCACTACATTCACTTTATAATGACCAGTTTTACCACAGTGAGTACAAGTCTTGTTCTCAGGAAGAGTCAGGTACTTGCTTTTGGGATCCCACTTAGGTTGTTGATTCCCAAAGACAAGTCCTCTTCTATTGCTACTATGATGTTCCTGTAGCCATGACAGAGCATCGGAAAACCTGCTCCATTTACTGGTTCTGTCTAGTTCATGCTTGACCTTTCCTAGATCCTCCTTCAAGACTCTTACCTGCTCATCCTTCTTATACATTTTAATTCTAGGACATTTGCTTCAAATGCATGAACCTGGTTCCTTAGTGCAATATTCTCACTTACAGTCTCACTAACTCTGAGTTCCAAGTTTTTACACTCTGCTTTTAAAATCACACATTCCTTAGACAATTGTTCCTTTTCATTGTTTATATCCTCAGATTCATCAATGAAGTCTATAAGTAATTCAGAAAGTTTTTCTTTGGACAAAAACTCAATCTTATCTTTGAGATGAAATATACTTACCTCAGATTCCTCATGAGGTTCCTCATCGGGTTCTCCAATTTCTATAAGTGCTTGTTCATCTCCATTTTCATCATCTGAGCTTTCTCCCCAACCAACAACCATAGCCTTTGATGATCCTTTGTTTTTCTTGGGATGAATATGTTCCTTCTTCATATTTCTTCGTTCAGATATTTCCTTCTTCCATTCAATTTCCCATTGAGGGCAATTCTTGATGTGGTGATAAGTCTTTCCACACTTGTAGCAACCTTCATTGGTCGGTTTTTCAGGAACCCTTGGTTTGTTATAGTTTCCACTTCTTGAAGAACCTTTTCCTCTCATTAGGTATTTCTTGAAGTCCTTTGTGATCATAGCTATCTCATCTTCCTCTAGGTCATCACATTTAATGATTCTGAGTGCCAGGATCCTTTCCTTCCTGGGTACATCCGTATTCATGGTTTGCCTTCTAAGTTCATAAGAAGTGAGATTTCCTGTCAGCTCATCCAACTTAAGAGTTGCAATGTTCTTTGATTCCTGAAGCAGTGATTTTGCTTTCCCATGAGACTAGCAGAACCCTTATCAAAATCTTCTCAACTTTGTCTTCTTCAAGAAGTATCCTTCCAAGAGACTTAAGTTCATTTGTTAGTGTAGTGAACCTTGTATACATCTCTTAGATGGTTTCCCCTTCGTTCATAGTGAAATTTTCATATTGAGAATATAGTAGAGTTCCTCTGGACCTCTTCACTTGAGGTGTTCCTTCATGAGCCACTTGCAAGGTGTCCCAAATTTCCTTAGCAGTAGTACAAATTTGAATTCTGTTGTACTCGTCTAGACCAAGTCCACACACAAGCCATTTCTTGGCCTTGGCATTCTTCTCTCATTTCCTCAAGTCCTCAGTAGTTCAATCAGCTCTTATTTTTGGCACATATACTCCCTCAACATTCTTCTTCATGGTAGCTAGGGGACCATCAGTGAAAATGTCCAATAGCTCATAGTGTTCTCCTATGATGTGGTCTCTCATTATGTTTTTTCCACCAGGAGTAGTACCGGCGATTGAAGAGTGGTGGCCTAGCAGTTGATTGTCCTTCCTAATTTCCAGGTGGTTTGCACATCTTGATCTTCTCCTAAGATGTTAGCCTCTTCAAGGATAACCTGCTCTGATACCAATTGATATTTTATACGTCAATACCACACAAGAGGGGGGAGGTGATTTGTGTGGTGACCAATTTTTTGCTTATACTGATTATTGAAGGACCTGGTTCTTCTATGTGTTCCTTAACCTACTATTGCTGAAATAGTAAATGCAAAAAGTAAAAAACACAAGTATTTTACGTGAAAACACCTGGCTCAAAAGGTGAAAAAACCACGACCTACTTCCCAGTAGGATTTTCCCAAACTCTTCACTACATCACTGAGCCAAAAACTGCATTTACAAAATGCTTTTGTAAACCTAGGACTAACTCTAATCCCTTGTAGCAATCATCCTCTAACTGTTGCGACAACTCGAAGTTAACTCTAACTTGAATACACCGAGTACCTATTACAATTGCCTCTAGATAAAGCTGAAAGATATAATTTTAAAACCAACTACTACAACTTAACAAGAATAAAAGACAGACACTTAGAACTGGTTCTTCTATCTGGTTCATGTAGCTTCAGGTTTGCACACTTGAATCTCACACGAATTGCTTGCAAAATGCGTTGCTATTTTGCTCTCAATTCCTGTTTAACTTCTGCATTTGTGCATACCTGTAAAATGAGAACATCCTATAATATATAGAGTTAGTAGATGAAGAAATAACTAGAGTTATAATGCTACTCTTCCTTGGTGGAAGATTTCTAGTTAATCTCAACTCCTAACTCCTTCCTTATCTTGGATAATGTTCTCTTTGAGTAAGGAGTCATTCTCCTTATCAATAATGCAACATTTTTTATCAGGAGATATTAATTATGCCAACTTAAGTTTATCTCATTCACGTGCATCCCACATGCTTGAATCTGCCCGTGTCTATGTACACTAGGGATGGACATGGTTCCTGCCTGAGTTCCTTTGTCAATCTTCAAAACTATCTTTCACCTGGGCCAACAATCAGGATGTTAGGGAAAAGAATTCGTAACATCGACTTTGTTTCTTAGCTTTATATGAAGTATCTTCCACTAGCAAAGTATCTTTCGACTGGGAGTAAGGTATGCACTTGTGAGTTTTGCTTAATATTAAGATTGTTTTTAGTTCGATTGATCGTTATAGACAATGATACTTTCATATTTGTTACAGTTGCTGAATGTTAACTGCACGTTGTGATTTACTGTTGAGAGAATCTATATGTATGTAGCTCCTGCTAGAAAAAGATACTTCAGTTTGTGTAAAAGTTAAGAATTACTAATTTAGTTACATTTAGATCATGTATGATTCATTGAACTTGCGTAGAACATCTTCTATAGAATATTCAAGAAAAGAATAAATCAAAATTCATGCAGAAATGAACTAGAGAATCACAAAATGTAGCTTAAACAGAATAGGCGAGTTGCATTAATTTGAATTTCTGAAGTTGTGGTTCTCCTTTTTGGGTCTTTGGCATCTTATTTTTGCTTGGTGAATCAATGACCAACATTGTTTTGTTGCAAAGAATAAAAAGATTGTGCACAAGAAATCTATCGTAGATATTAGATATCTTGTAGTACCTTTTTTTTGGAATTAAATACTACTTTTCTAGCTTCTTGGTTTCTTAATTCATGTGCAAAGTGTTGTTGCCACCCCTACAAGAATTTCATGCTACTGGTATACAACACCAGATCTTTAGAAAATGACAACGTCTAAATGTGGCAAATGACAACACTAAACCTATATTATATAACAAAAGCTTTTATGTTATCTTAAGTAGTTCCTAGTGCAGCTGCTATGTGTCTTCTCTTTCACTTTCGCCTGTTTGGATCAGTGTTATCAAAGGCTCACTTAAAGTGCGCTTAAACCTTGAAGCGATGCTCATAACATGTTTAGCGCTTCGCCTCGTTTAGCGGGCCCTTCAGCGTTGTCATCAAGATTCTAAGGCATACTTTCCCTTGCCAATGAACATAATTTTAAAGAGGCGACACTAAACAATTAATATTTCATTTTATCATAAATTTTCTTCACTTTTCTTGTTCATATATTTGGTATTCATGCTTATAGATATTAGTCTTGGACTATATATATAATTGTAATTTTTCTCCATTTATGCCTTTCTTCAATAAAGCCTACGCTTTATTTGCGCTTAAAGCCCCGACGGATCTTAGAACTTTTTTACATTTTCGTCTTTGGCAACACTGGTTTGGATTATCTCGTTCAGCACAATTCTGATTCCATTCAATCATTGGCAGTGGTTGTAATTGAGATGGCTCTTAGCCACTGAAGCTTTAGCCAGAGTCTATGATGTCGACTGCGATTTAGAGGTACTTTTAGGGTATTTGTGTTGTGAAAATTGTATGTTTTTCAAGCATTGCAAGTTAAACTCATAAGTTCCTGAATCCTAACTATTGCAAATTACAGAGCTGAGATTACAGATATAACTGCTAAATATTTAGATGGATTTTCTTGTTCATTGGATAATGTACAGGTATTAGTGGTTTGATTTACGTTGTCAGTAGTCATATGTAAGTTTCTTTATATGATCTAGAGATCCATGAAGAATCTTGTATCACATGGAACCATATTGGTTTGCCACAGTTAATATAATGACCTCCAACGTAAGCTATGTCTCTCTTTGATTGAAATTCAATTCCATGGTGCATACCTACTGGAATGTGAAATGGACTTAACTTATTGTGCTCATATCTTTCCCCTCGCAGTTTATTGTACTCTTTCGTCTCTATTCTTCATAGTTTTGGAGAAGTCACAAAATTTTCTTTCTTTTCTAAAAATATGTTGCTTTTACCGCTTTGGAGTTGGATCATATCAGTACTTGATACATCATTATGTCTTCAAATATAAAGATCAACACTCAATAGAAGGCCTTCTTTTAAGTTACTCCAGCAAAGTATGTAGTGGATCAATGAGTCTCATGTTATTTTCTCAACCCTGCTGAATAGTGCCATACTCCATCCTCAATTGAATTTCTATATATATATTTTGTGTGAAAATTGTAAGTACAAACATTTCCTTACATGATTGAATATATAAACATTTGAAATAAGTCCTTCTGAATCATTTTGTGATGGTATGTTATTGTAATACCCTATATTTTTATAAGGGTGTATTGGTCATTAGCATAATAATAATAATAAGAAACTACTGCAAAAAAAAAAAACAACAATGAAACTAAATAAAAGAAACCAAAAAAAGAAGATACAAGTGGGCTTAGCCCATTAACGTGACATAAGTCACAAGGGTTAGAAAATCTGCCAAATTGAAAAAAAAAGGGCAAGGGAAAAGGGCTGCTTCAAGAAAATGAGAAAAAAAACAGAAACGGAGAAGGGAAGAAAGAGAAAAGAAGAAGAGAGAGGAAGAAGAACAAAGCTTTGGAAAAAGTCTTTAAGAAGAATTGGGGCTTGATATTGAAAGTATTAAAGTTCTCCTTCGACTCAAGAGGTTAACCTTCTTCTTCTTCTCATCTGTTGAATTATTTCATTGAATCTATGCAATTTCATGTAGTACAAAAGAATTCAATATCACATTTTGTCTTATATATACAATTACTATGGAGATGATAAGGCTATAAAGGTTTGGTTTAAGCACTGATAGGTCTAATTTTAGAAGAATAAATTATACTAAATAGTTTGAAATTGATAGAATTATGGACTAGTTCTATGATTAAGTATAAATTCACAAACTAAGACTCAAACATGAACCCCGATGATTGGGTATTCTAAATTAGTGATGGATTTAGCCTAGATGAGGAAATTAATATGAGATCGATATTCTGTAATTATAGATTGATTGGAAGAATTTGTACGAGTTGTTTAAGGTGAAGCAGTTGGTATTTCGGCACTAGTACTGTGAGTAGTAATCTTACTGCAATTTGTATTTTCATAACTTGCATGATTTACACATGATTTTTTAATATGAATATGTTACCGATTATTTTGAGTTGCATGCGGGACAAGTATTTTACTCGATATGATACCGAAATAGTTATTTGAGATGATTATCGTTGTTTTAAATATTCTTATTGTCACTAGATATGTTCTACCATTACTTGAATTTACTGTTATCGAAATGAAATTACATGATTTGATAAGAACTGAAATACCCTATATTGTTTTAAAATATTTTCCTATGAGCATATACGGGTACAAAGACAAGTATAAATGAGAGTAGACTTTGAAGGATCCCGTAGCTAACGGCGGGTTCGTTAGACTTGGTGCACCTTGTAATTACCGATTACCGTATAGCCCTCGCTAGTGGGAAGGTAGAACTAGCATATTGCTACCGATTTTCCTCGAGTAGAGAGTATCGACATATATGACTTCTTGCAAAGATGTCCACAGTTATACCGATTACATGATCCGTTCATTGAAACCTCCCAAAATATGGATATTGATATTATACAGTGGTTACCGAGCTTATTACGGAATTATCAATCATATTATACTACAAGAAAAACATGATGAGACTGAAAATTATTTATTGTTTCTGAAAGGGGCATTTTTATGATAATTTCTGTTTAATATACTAGCATATTTTCTGACTTGTCCCCAAATAAAAACGGTTGTGGTTAAGTGTTATTACTCACTGAGCTAGTGACTCATTCCCCGCTAATTTTTTTTACAGAGACAACAGTTGACGCAGGCGAGGATTTCGTTAAGTAGAGCGCACAGCTTGATAGTTCTCGGTGAGCCTCGCACTTATTCGCGCGGGCCGAGATTTTACTTATTTTCATGGTCTTTTCTTTGAACTCTTAGAGTCGCTCCATAGTCATTATTTTAGTGTCATGTGTATTCTTTTGTTATTATAGTCTTATGTTGAGTATCGTTCTCACTCTTCAAAGTTGGAGATAAATTAGTATTTCTAGTGGTTATTTGGTGGTTTAGTTATGGTGGAGACTTGTATTGGTTAATTGACAAGTTGTCAATGTTTGGCATGATATTAGGATGTTTGGTTGTTGATTTGAGACAGAAATTATTTTTGGGAGGGTTTAAAAATAGGGGAAACTCTGTCCTTTTTTCTGTAAAATTACCGATGAGGCTTACTTGGGAGCACTTGCTCCTAAACACCGGTCACAATTTTAAATCTGGTCGTGACAAAGTTGGTATCAGAGCTTAGGCTTTAAGTCTCGAGTCATGGAGCAATGTTTAGTAGAGTCTTATTCATGGTTATGTGGGCGCCCATACTTATGCTCTCGAGGCTACTGAACATCTAGAAATGTTTTCCCTTCTTTCATTGTTTGATTTTACGTTGAGATAACTTGAGATTGACTTTGGAATATTCTTTCGCAGATGGCTAGAACACGCACACCCTCATCTGCTGGACGTGGTGCAGGACGTGGTGCTACTCGGGGTGGTGGTCAAGTTGGGGTTCATCAAACTAGAAGACAGACAGCTCCTCAACCTGAAGTTGGAAACATGGGTCAACCCCAAGCTGTTATGCCAGATCAAGTGCAAAGGCAGGGAGTTCAGGACGCTCCACCACCAGCGCCAACTGTTGTACCTACTGTTTCCTTACCTGCCGACGCAGTGGCAAGGTTATTGAATGTGTTGGAGGCATTGGTGCCTGCTCAAGGTGGAAGTTCAGCTCCTCAGGCTACTTTACAGACACAAGCACCTGCGCAGACTCAGACTTTTGGGAATAAGGAAGTATCCTTACAAGAGTTCCTGAAATTGAAATCACCAAAATTCACAGGTTCCGATAATTTAGCAGATCCTCAAGGTTTCTTGGATGGGACACTCAAGGCATTACGTTCTCTAGGATGTTCTAGTGAGAGAGCTGTGGAGCTTGCAGCATACAAACTAGAGGATATGGCCAACACATGGTATGAAACTGTATTGCTAGGAAGGCCAGCAGGAGCAGCACCGCTGACATGGGACGAGCTCACTAAGTTATTCAAGATCATTTTCTTCCGGACAACCCGATGCAAAAATATGCTAGAGACTTTGAAAGATTGGTTCAGACTCCAGATATGGATGTGTCAACATATAACACTAAGTTCTGTAAGCTGGCTATATATGCTCCTTACTTAGTGCCTACTGAAGAAGCTCGAGTTCAGAGATTTGTTGATGGATTGGTTGGTCGCTTATACACTGCAGTAGCCCCATAGATGAAGACTTTATCCTACTCTGATGTAGTCGACCTTTCTTAGAAAGATTGAAAACAAGGGATGTGAGGAGCGTGCAACTAGTGATTTACGTAAGAAGGCCAAGATAGGAGGGGCGTTCAGTGGCAGTTTTAGTGAAAATGGAAGAGCAGGAAATCAGGGACAACAACAACAACAGGGTTCTCAGACAGGGACACACATGTCTTCACAGTCCATATACAGACCACATTATAGACAAGGCACTAGGGGATCGTCAGCATCTGGACATCGAAATTCTGGGCAGATATATGCCACTACTCCAGTCTGCCAGACCTGTGGTAGATCACATTTGGGCCAATGTCGTGTTCTAACAGGAGAGTGCTTTCGGTGTGGCTAGTTGGGACATCACTTGAGGGACTGCCCTCAGCCTCCGAGAAATTTCAACCAGGCTTCTATTCAGTCAGCTGCACCGACTTAGACTACTCGTAATACTTCAGGTGCTACAGGTACAGGAAATAGAGGTCGAGGTGCTGGAGACCGTGCTACTGTGAATCAAGGACAAGGGAATGCTGGTAGAGGTCAGGCGAGAGTTTTTGCATTTACTAGACAGGATGCTCAGGCCTCGAATACTGTGGTTACAGGTATTCCTTCGGTCTGTTCATTTGATGCACTTGCGTTGATTGATCCGGGATCTACTCACTCCTATGTGTCCTCGTACTTTGCTTTGAGGTTTAGTAGATAGCCTGATCTATTGAATGATCCTTTTCTAGTTGCTACTCATGTTGGAGAGTCTCTATTAGCTGAATACGTGTATCGTGCTTGTTAGATTTGGGTTGAGGGTAGAGATACTCTAGCTGACCTTATTGTACTTGATATGATTGACTTTGACATGCTGATGGGAATGAACTGGTTATCTTCTTGCTATGCTATAGTCGATTTTCATGCAAAGATAGTTAAGTTTGAGATACCAAATGAACCTAGTTTTATTCTAAGAGGGAGTCAAGTTCCAGAGACTTGCAAAATTGTATCTGTTATGAAGGCTCAACGACTTCTAAAGAAAGGTTGCTTGGGTCTCTTAGCTATTGTAAATGATACAAGAAAGGAAACAGTTAGTATAGAAAATTTACTAGTAGTGAGAGAATTTTCTAATGTATTTCCTGAGGATTTACCAGGAATTTCTCCGGTACGAGAAATAGACTTTGGTATTAATTTGCTACCTGACACACAACCCATATCGATACCCCCATAACGAATGGCACCAGAAGAGTTGAGGGAGCTAAAGAAACAGTTACAGGATTTGTTAAATAAGGGTTCTATTAGACCTAGTGTATCACCATGGGGTGCACCAGTACTGTTTGTAAAGAAGAAAGGCGGATCCCTGGGAATGTGCATTGACTACAGACAGTTGAACAAGATAATAATACACAATAAATATCCTTTTCCTCGTATAGATGACATGTTTGATCAGTTACAAGGAGCTGCCCACTTTTCAAATATTGACCTCCGTTCTGGTTATCATCAACTTACAATCAAAGATGAAGATATTTCTAAGACTGCTTTCATAACTCGATACGGGCACTATGAGTTTCTTGTGATGCCTTTCGGACTGACAAATGCTCTAGCTGCATTCATGGATTTAATGAATAGAGTGTTGAAGCCGTTTTTGGATAGCTTTGTAATAGTATTTATTGATGATATCCTGATATATTCTCGTAGCCAAGGAGAACACGAGAATCATCTCAGGACTGTGTTGCAGACATTGCGAGAACATCAGCTTTATGCTAAGTTCTCGAAGTGTGAATTCTGGCTAGACTCGGTAGAATTTTTGGGACATGTTGTGTCGAAAGATGGAATTATGATAGATCCTAAGAAGACCGAAGTTGTGCAGAAATGGCATAGACCTACTTCTCCTACAGAGATTAGCAGCTTTTTAGGATTAGCAGGCTATTACAGGCGTTTTGTGCAGGATTTCTCCAGAATAACAACGCCACTGACCAAGCTAACACAGAAAAATGCAAAGTTTCAGTGGACGGAGAAATGTGAGCAAAGCTTTCAAAAACTCAAAACATGTTTGACAACTGCACCAATATTAGCCTTACCATCAGGTTCTGGAGGATTTACAATATTCTGTGACGCCTCGAGGGTGGGATTAGGATGTTTTCTCATACAAAATGGTCGTGTTATAGCTTATGCTTCGAGACAATTGAAAAAGCACGAGCAAAACTATCCTACACATGATTTGGAGATGGCTGTAGTGGTATTTGCTGTAAAAATTAGGAGGCATTATCTATACGGAAAAACTTGTGAGATTTATACTGACCATAAAAGTCTGAAGTATATCTTTCAGCAGAGAGATCTGAATCTTCGGCAGCGTCGGTCGATGGAACTACTCAAAGACTATGATTGTTCTATTTTATATCATCGTGGAAAATCCAATGTGGTGGCTGATGCATTAAGCAAAAAATCTATGGGGAGTTTGGAACATATAGCCCATGCAAAGAGACTTTTGGCCAAAGATATTCAGAGACTAGAAGATACAGGTATCAGATTTAGTGTCAGAAATTCAGAGGCACTGTTGGCTTGTGCTCAGGCTAAGTCTTCATTAGTTGAGTGCATTAAGGCCACCCAATATGAGGATGAACGATTATGCAAATACAGGGATGGGGCCTTAGCTGGTAAAAGCAAGGATATGATTGTTGAAAGTGATGGTGTTCTTCGAATGGGTGACAGGCTCTGTGTAGCAGATGTAGATGGGTTGAGACATGCTATTCTTAAAGAAGCTCACAACCCTAAATAAACTATACATCCTGGATCCACAAAAATGTACCATGACCTGAAGCAATTTTATTGGTGGGAAGGTATGAAGAAAGATGTGGATAACTTTGTTTCTAGTTGTTTGACTTGTCAGCAGGTCTAGGCTGAGCATCAGCGACCCGCAGGACTACTACAACAAATTGAGATTCCAGAGTGGAAATGGGAAAGAATTACTATGGATTTTGTCACCAGGCTACCACGAACCTTAGAGGTTATGACTCGATATGGTTGATTGTAGATCGACTGACGAAATCATCACACTTTTTGCCGGTGAAGACTACATATGGTGGAGTCAGGTATGCACATATATTTATGAATGAAATTGTCCGACTTCACGGAGTTCCAGTATCTATCATCTATGATAGAGGATCACAGTTCACTTCACGCTTTTGGAAATCTTTTCAAGAAGCATTGGGTACACGGGTAGATCTTAGTATTGCATTTCATCCACAAATAGACGGGCGGTTTGAACGTACTATTCAGATCTTGGAGTATATGTTGAGAGCTTGCATTCTTCTGTTTGGAGGTAGTTGGGACACTTATCTACCATTAGCTGAATTTTCTTACAACAATAGCTTCTAGTCCAGTATTCAAATGGCACCGTACGAAGCATTGTATGGTAGAAGATGTCGTTCTCCTATCGGATGGTTTGAAGCTGGTGAGACTAACTTATTGGGACTCGACCTAGTATAAGAAGTTATGGACAAGGTCTAGTTGATAAGAAAGATATTGCTTGCAGCTCAAAGTAGACAAAAGTCTTATGGTGATAAGAGAAGAAGAGATTTAGTGTTCACAATTGGGGACAAAGTGTTCCTACGAGTCTCCCCTATGAAAGGTGTGATGCGTTTCGGGAAAATAGGCAAGTTGAGCCCCAGCTTTATAGGACCATATGAGATACTAGACCGAGTGGGAGCGGTGGCTTATCGTTTGGCACTTCCTCCTGAGTTATCTTTTATTCACCCAGTCTTTCATGTCTCAATGCTAAGGAAATGTATATCAGACTCATCTCAGGTGCTTGAAGCACCTACTATACCGCTTGATGAGAAGTTGTCTTACGAGGAGGAACCGACGGCTATTGTTGATAGGCAAGTAAGAGAGCTACGGTCAAAAGAAATTGAGTTCGTGAAAGTTTTATGCTGAAATCATACCGTTGAAGAAGCTACTTGGGAACTAGAAAAAGATATGCAAGCGAAGTATCCCTATTTATTTCAATTTACAGGTACGTACTTGAGTTAAATTCGGTGGCGAATTTCATAAGGTGGGGAGGATGTAATACCCTATTTTTTTATAAGGGTGTATTGGTCATTAGCATAATAATAATAAGAAACTTCTACAAAAAAAACAATGAAACTAAATAAAAGAAACCAAAAAAAAAGGATACAAGTGGGCTTAGCCCATTAACGTGACATAATTCACAAGGGTTAGAAAATCTGCCAAATTGAAAAAAAGAGGAAGGGGAAAAGGGATGCTTCAAGAAAACAAGAAAACAAAAGCAGACACGGAGAAGGGAAGAAAGAGAAAAGAAGAAAAGAGAGGAAGAAGAACAAAACTTTGGACAAAGGCTTTAAGAAGAATTGGGGCTTGATATTGAAAGTATTAAAGTTCTCCTTCGACTCAAGAGGTTAACTTTCTTCTTCTCATCTGTTGAATTATTTCACTAAATCTATGCAATTTCATGTAGTACAAAAGAATTTAATATCACATTTTCTCTTATATATACAATTACTATGGAGATGATAAGGCTATAAAGGTTTGGTTTAAGCACTGATAGGTCTAATTTTAGAAGAATAAATTATACTAAATAGTTTGAAATTGATAGAATTATGGACTAGTTCTATGATTAAATATAAATTCACAAACTAAGACTCAAACATGAACCCCGATGATTGGGTATTCTAAATTAGTGATGGATTTAGCCTAGATGAGACAATTAATATGAGATCCATATTATGTAATTATAGATTGATTGGAGGAATTTGTACGAGTTGTTTGAGATGAAGCAGTTGGTATATCGACACTAGTACTGTGAGTAGTAATCTTACCGCAATTTGTATTTTTATTACTTGAATGATTTACACATGATTTTTTAATATGAATATGTTACCTATTATCTTGAGTTGCATGTGGGACAAGTCTTTTACTCGATATGATACCGAAATAGTTATTTGAGATGATTACCGTTTTTTTAAATATTCCTGTTGTCACTAGATATGTTCTACCATTACTTGAATTTACTGTTATCGAAATGAAATTACATGATTTGATAAGAATCGAAATGCCCTATATTGTTTTAAAATATTTTCCTATCAGTATATACGGATACAAAGACAAGTATAAATGGGAGTAGACTTTGAAGGATCCCTTAACTAACGACGGGTTCGTTAGACCTGGTGCACCTTGTAATTATCGATTACCGTATAACCCTCGCTAATGGGAAGGTAGAACTAGCATACTGTTACCAATTTTCCTTGAGTAGGGACTACCGATATATATGACTTCTTACAAAGAAGTCCACAGTTATATCGATTACATGATCCGTTCATTGAAACCTCCGAAAATATGGATATTGATATTATACAGTGGTTACCGAGCTTATTACGTAATTGTCAATCGTATTATACTACAAAAAAAAAATGATGAGACTGAAAATTATTTATTGTTTCTGAAAGGGGCATTTTTATGATAATTTCTGTTTAATATACTAGCATGTTTTCTGACTTGTTCCCAAATAAAAACAGTTGTGGTTAAGTGTTATTATTCACTGAGCTAGCGACTCATTCCCCGTTAATTTTTTATAGAGAGACAACAGTTGACGTAGGCGAGGATTTCGTTAATTAGAGCGCACAGGTTGATAGTTCTCGGTGAGCCTCACACTTGTTCACGTGGGCGGAGATTTTATTTATTTTCATGGTCTTTTCTTTGAACTCTTAGAGTCGCTCCATAGTCATTATTTTAGTGTCATGTGTATTCTTTTGTTATTATAGTCTTATGTTGAGTATCGTTCTCATTCTTCAAAGTTGGAGATAAATTAGTATTTCTAGTGGTTATTTGGTGGTTTAGTTATGGTGGAGACTTGTATTGGTTAATTGACAATTTGTCAATTGTTTGGCATGATATTAGAATGTTTGGTTGTTGATTTGAGACAGGAAACTTTTTTGGGAGGGTCTAAAAACAGGGAAAACTCTGTCCGTTTTTCTGTAAAATTACCGATGAGGCTTACTTGGGAGCACTTGCTCCTAAGCGCCGGTCACAATCTTAAATTGGGTCGTGACAGTTATGTACAATGCTTTATTATTCTATTTGGGAGGGTGATAATAATGATTTGTCTTCCTCTTGTTAAGATAGTTTTCCTAGCTTTTGTTCCTTATCGTAACTAAAGAATAGATCATGTTACAAGTTCTGTAAGTGAATGGTATTGTTACTTGCACGAGTTTTGAAATAGTCTATGTTATGTGAAAGCAGGACGCTCCTCATAATTTTTTGGAAGATGCATGTACTACGATAAAACTTGTCCTTTCTAAAATTGAGCTTAAATTGATGATATCATACCATTTGTTGGACAAGAGCTTATGAAAAAAAATTATTTTTCTAGTTATATTTTTGCTTCTTGAGTGATCAATTTGAAATTATTTCCCAAGAGCCAGAGATGGTAATGCTGCTTGTTCAGGATACTACTGGGTGTTCATAGTCAAGATTTAATGAGTAATATCAATATTTTCCATAGATTGAAGCCATTTGAGGCCGTTTGGGTAGAAAATTAGACATTGTCTCGATATTGTTAAGACTTTAGCATGATTTAACGTTGTTTTCTGTAAAGTGAGCATGAGATCTTAGAGCTGTATGGACATGGATCATGCTAGGGTTACTTGGTACGATTTTGTTATATGCATTGCTAAGCAAGTTGCTTATGATATTTACCTGTTGATGTTAAATCTTGTATTGCTTATTGTACATGCAAGTTATGAGAGTTGATTATTGATGTTAGACTGCTAGGTCTAACATATCCTAGTATCTGCAGCGGATCCCTAGTTTCCAAAAGGGCTCATTGATATTGAGTGAGGTCTTGCAGTCTTATTTGCGAGGGCTTTATACTGAATTAGGTCTAGCAGTTTTAACTGTGAGTATCTATGGTCGTATTGTTAGGCCTAGTGGTTCTAGTCCACGAGGGCCATGGTTTGGTATCAGAAATGGTTGACTTATTGCCCATCTGCTAAAAATCTTGCATGCTTTACATTAATGTGTGCTATATATTATTATTATTCCTTTCATACATTATTTTTGAAAGACTGGCTCTGCGAGTAAGACGTAGGAGCAAGTCGAATATCTCACTATGCCTTGTGGCTCATCAAAGTTACTTTCTTGTTCCATGCATGTTCTACTAATAGTGCTACCACGGGACATCTTTGATCTATTAGTTCGTGGTGGTATTCTAGTTTAGTTGAGGTGAGCCAACCACTAGCCTTTTTTGGCCAAGTTTCTCCAATCCTAGAAACACTTTTTTTTTCAAACAAATGCTTATTTTTCAAAGTTGAAGTGTTTGGCCAAGCTTTTTGAAGAAAAAAAAGTATTTTTGAGGAGAAGCAGAAGCAGTTTTGGAGAAACAGAAAAAAGTAACTTCTCTCCAAAAGCACTTTTATGTAAAGCATACACTTAGAAGTAGTTTTTAAAAGTTTGGTCAAACGCTAATTGTTGTTCAAAAGTATTTTTCAAATTAATTAGCCAAACTAAAACTACTTCTCACAACAAGTACTTTTGAGAAAAAGCACTTATCAAAATAAGCTGATTTTTGCAGCTTGGCTAAACAAGCTACACTTCTCTCGTGGGTGGCATATTCAAACTCTTATGTATTTTCTTTCAGACAGCGTTCCTTGATTTTTGTATTCAGACTATCTAAATAGATGTTCCTAGACAATCTTACACTAGGTTTTGGGCTATTTCCTAGACGTTGTATTATCGAGGAATTTTCAGAAACCACTATTGTTTAGTGAATATTAACTTCCTATAGCTACCATATACATAATTACTCCCTATAGATATTATTTAGTTGTTGTGCGACTGTATTTGTTGTATTCGTGCTACTGTATTCTTGAATACAGTAGCAGAATTCACCATAAAATAGGGGAATCCAGTTGTGCGACTGTACTCGTTGTATTCGTGCTACTGTATTTATGAATACAGTAGCGGAATTTGCCTAAATAATAGGGGAGTCTAGCTGTTTAATAATGGAAAGAAAATCAATTAGCGTATGTCACACCTAATTTAATGGAACAAAATCCATTCCACATAAATTTAGCTGCTACGCGATTGTATTCGCGCTACTATATTGATGAATACAGTAATAGGGGAATCCAGTTGTGCGACTATATTTGCATTCCTGTATTCATGAATACAGTAGCGAAATTCGCCAAAAAATAGGTTAGCCCAGCTGTTTAATAACGGAAAGAGGATAAATTAGCGTGTATCACTCCTAATTTAACTCAACAAAATTAATTATACATAACATTACACTGCTACTGTGATGTATTCCGTGTATTCGCGCGACTGTATTTATAAATACAATGATGTAATCAAGAATAAAGGTGTATACCGTTCTATTCAATTCGATTGTATACCTTGTATTCAATTCATATATATTCATTATTCACTATTATACATCGTATTCAATTCACCGTATTCAAACAACAAAAAATCACAAAAAAATAGTGATATTCTGCTGTATTAAAAAAATATAAACCTTCGGAATACATAAATACATGCGAAAAAAATAATATATTTATATAAAATACAATGTATTTGTACATAATACAACATATATGTATCATGCATGTGACCTAAAAAGCAAAGAAGAGAAGAAAACTCGCCAGAGATGGATTTTTCCGGCCAAATAAAATACTGTATATATTTTAATAAAACTAAAAATAGAGATGAACCAAAAGCCTGGCCCTCAAATCTTCTCCGGTGTAGCCATGACCAGATCTTTTCGCCTAATAGGATGATTCAATAGAGGATGATGAAACCGACAATTCTGACTCATAGTTATGTAGAAAATGATGATTCATCGCTTTAAGAACTTCTACCCTATTATTCATCCAACGTTCATGTTGGTGTACACACTGCAAATTGACTGAACCTGTAGAAGTATTTTCAATTGCAGTTGTTAATTATAAGTTTCAATGATGAAAAATAATATACTACATTTGGTGCAGGATCACAAGGAATAAATTAAAGGATTCAAGAAGCAAATAGATTAAGGAAATAATCTATTAATGGGGGCTCTAAAAGCAACGCAAAGAAAAGAATCAATGATTAGCAATGAAAAAGGAAGAAGCAGTGGAGATCCGGCAAGAAGAATCAATCAGTGATTGACATAAGCTATAACTAGAAAGTACCAAATCAAAGGGAAAAGAAATCGCAAATGGATGCACTGAAAACCAATAAAGCCAGAAATTGAGGGAACCGTCGAATATGCCTCAAGTAACAAAAGGATATGCCTAGCGGATGAAAAGATCCTCAAGATCATAAATCAAGGAAGATAAACGAAAACTTGACCTTATTCTTGGAAAGAATCAATCTATGATTCCTTTCGAGGATCAACTCCCTTGGGTTTGCAATATCTCAAGATTCTCGTCATTCAAAAGCCAAGAAGACCTCATGTAATGTACATATACATACGTTCCGGACTCAAAGAGGACATACTTTGAACGAACCATTTTCACTCCTTTTTTTCTACTCCAAACAAGAATTATAGTTCTTATAGATCTGGTGTGTAATTAGTGAGAGAAGAAAAAGGAGATATAACACTGGTGAGACATTGTATCAAGAAAAGAAAAGAGGCATAGGGATTAAGATGTTGGTGTAAAGCAAAATCAACCATTCTGTACTCAAGAAACTTCGATCACTGAATGAGAACACCCTTGCAACCCAAGGGGACTGGACTAGGATTCACATTGAATCCGAACCAATATAAAATTTTGGTGTCTTTATTTCCAGCATTTATTTCTGCATTTACTATTATCCTACTCTTATTTCTAGTCGACTAATTGGTAAACTAGTCAACTACTTATAATATATTTTTTAAATAAGCAATTCACCCTCCCCCCTTCTTGTACTCTCAATTGGTATCAGAGCTAGTCTCACACTTTTTGCTTAACAGCTTGTAAGAAAAGATCATGGCAAGACAAGTTATTGTTTGAGCACTTTTTCAAGAAGGGACATCAAAAGCTAGACCACCATATTATAATGGACAACACTTTTCTCACTCGAAATTGCGTATGGAAATATATACAAAATCCTATGATGTCAAAGTATGACAAGTTATCAAAAAGGGAAAGTATCCACTACCAGTAACTGCTCAACCATCTACTGATCCAGAAGATATAGATGAGTACGCAGATGAGCAAATGGCAGTTGTTCAAGTCAATGCTAAATCAAGATACTTACTCTATAATGCTATAAAGCAAGTTACTAATGAAGGAACCAGCAAAGTGAAATAAATTCTCATCAACATGTTGGTTCATGACTATGAACTCTTTCAGATGAAAGAAGTAGAATCCATTGAAAAAATATTTGCAAGGTTCAACAAAATCATTTGCGATCTAAAAACTTTTGGTAAACCATACTCAAGTGGTGATCAAGTTCGGAAAATTCTGAGGAGCCTACCTATCACTTGGCAGACAAAAGTAGTTGCACTTGAATCACAAGATCTAAACAAAATTTCATATGATAAGCTTCGAGGAGATCTCATTGCGTTCGAGAAAACTCACCTCAAGAAAACAAGCCAGGAAGAAAAGAAGAAAATAATCGCCTTCAAAGCTACAACTGAAAGGACAGAAAATGATATTGATGATGACCCTGAAGCTCTTGAAGATGAGATTGCCATAGTATCAAGGAACATGGATTGTTTAATAAGGAGATACAGAACATAAGAAGAAGTAGAATACCACCCAGGCGAACCATGCAATATAATGAACAAACATGTAAGGCCCCATAAAATTTTGCCTAAAATTCGGGATCTCGTGGTGCCGAGGTAGGCTTTTGTACTGGCAAATGTAGAGAAAACTGGGCAGAATTACTCTGCGGGTCACTGAATGGATGCAGAGTGAAGTAGAAAACTGGGCAAGTTTGGATGATATCGTGCGATCACATATGCAATCACAAAACCGTTTCGCAGGCCGCACATCCACCGCGGAACAAACATGAAATTTTTTTGGAGGGAGGTTTTCCGGTGCATTATGCGACCGTAGAACAAGTCTACGGACCGCATAATGGCTGCACAGTAGGGCAGAACTTCCCAATTCCAGATGGCCATTTCGCGGCCCATTTTGTGGACCGCAGAAGCATTATGCGGTCACATATGCGACCATAGATTGTGTTTCGGAGTTTCATTTTTCTTGTTTTATAAACCCGGCCCCATTCTTGTAAAACAATGTTAAGGGTCATTTTAGAAGATTCAAACTCACATTTTAGAGAGAGAGGAAGGTAGTCTAGTGTAAGAAGAGGAGTCATAAGTCATTTGTTCATCAATCTTTGTTCAAATCTTGAAGATTTCACTAGGGTAGCTCAAAAGGTCTTCAACCAAAGCTAAGGCTCTATACCCTAACCCTTAATTTTGGAATTTAACTAAAATGGGTAATTAGTAAAGTAATTCTTGGGCGTGAGAGTTGTTTATTTTGCATGCATGTACCATCTAGGGTAGTCAGGGGATTGTTGAGCTCTTTTGAGTGATGTTTGGGTAGTGGGGTGAAAGAATTCACCATAGGAGGACCTTAAAACTTTAATAGACGCCTAATGTTTGGTAAAATTCTCAAGCGAGCTAGAATTATGAACTCCTTCCTAATTGGTGTTCTATTTTGCTATATCTCCAAATAGATCGAAATGGCTAGGATCTCCGGAACATTTTTGTAAATTAAAAATCCCGAGGTAAGGTATGTTGGCTAAACTCTTCTCTTAGAATTGAATTCCCACGATGATCTTGTAAGTCTCGAGTTGTCTATTATGAATTGAATTTTCTGAATAAGTTTGGTGTCGGATGATGTATACATATGAATATGTTCATGATGTGTTCTGGAATGTTCTTATCATATTGTACTATTCTTTGGGAGAGTATTTGAAGTATGAGTACGTATTAAAATGTTGTGACTTCAAGTCAAATCCAAATGAAAGTAATAACATCAAATGGTATAAGAGATCATATGTGCCTAAGACACTAATTTGTCCAAGTATGGATTTAAAGTCTTAATTTGAAAGGTCTTGTTGTTGATTATCCATGATAATAATTGAAAGTGAAATAGCGAGAATGAATTAAAAAATACGACCAATGTGCAGAGAATGATATTGCGTTATGGCCTATGATGCCAATAAAATGAATAACATGTAGAAGAATATGAATTGAGTGATAAATAATTTTAGTAATAGATGATTTGGGAGTATCGTTTAGCCACCGAGGAAGGATAGATCGGAACAACCTAACTCCGAAACTTCACATGCCGGTGTAGGAATAATTGAGGGGTAAATACCCGTGCTAATGTGATGATGTTGTTTTCCCTTATACGGGGTGGGATTGGTGTGTTGAGATGTTTCCCCTTAAACGAGATTAAATTATTGCTAGCAATATGTAATATGGTGTCAACCCACACGACATTGTGGTGAGATGGCTTAGCCGATCAGGCTGAGATCGAACGCCATGTCGCGCACATGGTGGTATTGTGAGTGTATGTCTCTGGGTGAGACGACTTAGCATGTCGGGTTGAGATCCGACTTCGTGCTAAAAAATGACAGTATATCGGTGCTTAAGATCTCCCAATTTAAATAAATGAAACTTACTCGGAATATTCCCTAACTTGACACCTTATTACTGTTTGAGTCTCTTATTGATTTTTTGTTCCATTCCTCGTTTACTGTTTCTTGTTTTATTGAAAGGATGTTTAGTTTTCATACTAGTACTATTCCATATGTACTAACGTCCCTTTTGCCGGAGGCGCTGCATCTTCAATGGATGCAGGTGATTCCATAGCAGGCGATAGTGGCCAGTGATAGCAGCACACCCTCTCTTCAGCTGACTTGTTGAGCCCCACTTCATTTTGGGGTCCAGTATACCTTATCCTTTGTACATAGTATTTTGTGGTATAGCCGGGGCCTTGTTGCTGGCAATGTCATAGCACTCTTTTGTTTCTGTTATTGTGTGGGTTGTATTTGTTTTGGGAAGGTTAAACTAAAAATGTTGTAATCGTATCATCTGTTCCACTTTAACTATGATTGTACAATGTACTATTTTTGAGACTTGTTAAACATAAATAAAAAACAAATGAATTGGTGCCATTCACATGACCTCTTACTATCAAATTAATGAAATGTATTCTTCTCTTTATTCATGGGTAAATTGGGTAGACGACACTGTGTAGGATTGCTTAATCGAGGCAACTCTGTTGAGCGTCGATCACGTTCCTGGGTTTGGTTCATGATAGAACAAGACAAGAATGATGGAAAATGTTTTGAGTATGGAAGATATGGGCATGTTCAAGCTGAATGCCCAGATATTCAAAGAAAGGTTTCCAGAGGATTCAATAAAAACAAATCATTTGGATGTTGGAGTGATGAAGACAGTTCGGAACACGAAGAGATAGCAAATCTATGCTTCATGACAACCCTGGAAATGAGATGAACAAACTCTCCGGTTGCTGGACTGATGAAGATGCATCTGACGAATGCAAAGACGATAAAGATAATTGTTTCATGGAACAAGGTGAAACAAGCGAGATAAGATCTTATAATTGTGATAGATATAATGAATTGTTGGATATTCTTGACCTTACTCTAAAAGAGTCTCAAAAAATGATGAATGAACTAAGGAGACTCAACAGGGAAAATAAAGAATAGGATCTCAAGCTTGAAGTATGTGAAATTGAAAAGGAGGTACTTCAAGATGAAGTTCAGGAATTGCAAATGCAACTCAATGGCATGCGCAAATCTACCCGTCACGGTTTTCTCAAGTCTAACCAGGCGATTTACAAGACAATTGGAAAAGGACCAGCTAGAACTGAGTCCACAAGTACTAACACAAATGGAATCTGAAAATGGATCAGCCCCTATGTGTCACTACTGCAATAAAAGTGGACATAGCTATTTATTTTTTCGATTTCGTAAAGCTAACGTTTCAGGGTGGATTTGGAAACCCAAAAACAACCCTGATCTTAGTAGAACTAACCAACAAGAACCCAAGCAAGCTTGGGTACCTAAAAGAAAGTGATACTTCTGTTTTGCAGGAACACCACATGAATAGCCGCAAAGGAAAATTATACTTAGATAATGCGTGTTCCAGTCACATGACAGGTGACAAAAACCTGTTCAAAGAAGTTACAAAGATTAATGGTGGAAGTGTTATGTAACGACCCGGCCGGTTGTTTTGAGAGTTAGACCCCCGATCCCCTAATAACTATTTTCCCCACATTTTTTTCTTCTATTGGGACTTGCCGGAGTGATTAGCTATGAAGCTCGGAGAGTTTTGGGACACTTAGTCCCTAATTTTGAGTTTAAGCTTTAGAAATCGGACCGTGGTTGGAATTGTGTGAAAACGGGTCCAAAATGGAATTCTGTCGACTCCGTTAACTCCGTTGAGTGATTTCGGGGTTAGAAGCGCGTCCGGAATGTGTTTCCGAGGTTTGTAGTAGAGTTAGGCTTGAATTAGCGAAAGTTAGAATTTCGGCCGATAGGTGAAATTTTGATATCGGGCTCGGAATGGGATTCTGAGAGTGGATGCAGGTCCGTATTGTCATTTGTGACCTGTGTGGCAAATTTGAGGTCATTCGGACTAGTTTTGACGTGTTTCAGCATCGGTTGTAGATTTTGGAAAATTTCTATGTGATGTGGTTTAAAGGCTCGACTAAGTTCGAATGGGGTATTAGGACTGGTTAGTAGGTTTGGTTGAGGTCCCGGGGGCCTCAGGTGTGTTTCGGATGCTCAATAGGTCATTTTAACCTTGTATTGATTGCTGGTTTTCTGGTGTGGGTGCAGCAGAATTTTCTTCATCGCGATCGCGTGAGGGAGTCCGCGATCGCGTAGTGCAATTGTAGTCCAGTCAGGACTTAATGCATAACGATTGCATGAAAAGGAACGCAATCACGTAGAATAGGTAGCTTTTTCACTACGTTCGCAAGAGCTAAGTTGCGTTCGCGTAGAAGGAATAGGACAGCTGTGGAAATTAAGTGTTTCTCTACGCGGTCGCGTGAAGGCAACCGCGATCGTGTAGATCTGGAAGTAAAGCACCGCGTTCGCGAACGGATTCCCGCGATCGCGTAGTGCATTTCTGAGGCACGTGTAGTATACTCTTCGTGATCGCATCTGGATTTCCGTGATCGCACTGAGCGTGTGCCTGGGCAGATACTTAAATATCCAAATCGAGGGTTTGAGCTACAATTTCATATTTTGAACTTGGGAGCTGGGGGATTGGCGATTTTTGAAGGGATTTTCACCTAGGTGATTTGGGTAAGTAATTCCTACTCAGTTTTGACTAATTTCCACGAATATATGCTTAAATTCATCCTTTAATCTCGAAGTTAGGGTGAAAAATTGGGAAATTTTTGGATAAAGTTCTTAGACCGAGTTTTTGAGTTTTGATCAAGATTTTGGTATCCGATTCGAGTAATTTTTGTATGGTTAGACTCATGAGTGAACTGGTGTCCGGAATTTGTGACTTTTACTCGATTCCGAGACGTGAGCCTAGGGGGTCTTTTTCGGCGATTTCCTTATTTTCGCGCTTTAGCTTCAAATTTTTTATTTAATCTAGTTGTTTGTAGTGATATTCACATTATGTAACTTATTTAAATAGATTCGGGCCATTCGGAGTTTGGTACTCATGGCAGGAACGTGATTCCAGGTTGAATTGAGCAGTTGAGGTAAGTGGCTTGCCTAACTTTGTGTTGGGGACTTCCCCCTTAGGATATTTGATGCTAAATGTTGTGTGGGCGCCATGTACGTGAGCAGACGAGTACGTACACGGGCCGTTATTTCAAAAAAACCTCATTTTTCCCTTACTAAAACATAAATTGTTTTCTCTTCTATGAACTTGATCTCATATGATATATTGTTTAGTTTAGATTAGGAAAGCATGCTTACGTGCTTAATTGCCTACTTGATCTTTTGTGCGCCATGCTTAGTTAAGCCCTTCTTTGCCTCATCTGTGATTAGTATAAATCGTGTAATTTCGATGTTATTCTTGTCATTCATCCGGCATAGCATATTTAAATTTGGACTACGGACGTATTCCGGGAGATCCCCCTGTACTGCATATTTATTTTGGGACTATATACGTATTTGGGGAGACCCCCTGTACTGCATGTTTATTTTGGGACTGCGGACGTATTCCAGGAGATCCCCATGTACTGCATATTTACTTTGGGACTACAGACGTATTACGGGAGACCCCCCTGTACTGCATATTTATTTTGGACTACGGACGTATTCCGGGAGATCCCACTGTACTGCATAATCATTGGAACTACGGGACGGTATCCTGGGAGATTCCACTTTGTGATATACATATTTTGTTGAGCCGAGGACTCTCCTTACTGTAGAACTTATATTGTTTTTCTTAAACTGTTTACTGTATATATTACCTATCTTTGTACTATTTTAAAATTGATTTATATAGAAATCCAATAGAGCCTTAACCTGACCTCGGCAATACTTGACTAGGTTTACGCTTGGTACTTACTGGGTACCAAATGTGGTGTACTTACGCCCTTTCATGCACATGTTTTCTTGTGCAGATCCAGGTACGAGTTATCAGCCTCGTGGTTAGTCGTTGCTACTGATTCTAGGAGACCGCAAAGGTATTTCTACCACGTCCGCAGAATCCTCCTAGTCCCCTTCCATTCTAGCTTGTAGAGATTTTGTTATGTACTTTCCAGTTTTTGTTAGAGTTACAGTAGAGTTAGAAGCTTTTGACTGTCTGTGACTTTCCGGGTCTTGGGGAGTTATATTTTGTATGAGCCGAGCGGCCAGTATGTTATTTATATCATTGCCCTTATCCTGGAGCAACAATAGGGACCTCATGTGTCGGCCCTCCAGCTGGAGCTGCTGTAGGCTTCTCTGTCTCTACTCTCGTCGGTGCTCGGGCTGCACCGCGTGCTCGTCCTCTACCCCTAACCCTGCCTCTGGCGGCTCTGGTTGGGGGCTGGGGTGCCTGGTCGTCGGTTCGTCTGGTATGGGTCCTCACCATCTGTGAGAAAGAATAGAATAGAGTTTTAGAATTTTTGATGTCAATAACTCGCACGACAAGGAAATCAAAGAAATATGATTGTTCTTAGTAGTTACATAGCCTCCTGAAGATAGATATGGACGTCTCCGCACCGATCCACGTGACCCTAATAAACCGGCTTGTGACTTGTGACTCCTATGAACCTAGACGCTCTGATACCAACATGTCACGACCCGATTGACCCTCTGAAGGAGTCGTGATGGCACTTAGTCTCTACGACTAGGTAAGCCTACTATAAGGGGGAAAATGAAATAAAACACAAGAAATCGCGTGCACTACCCGTCCCATGCATATGGTCCAGGAGGCATTTGGACCTCTATTTCATGGGAGTTCTAGACTTTAACTTAGGTTTCTCAAAAGGGAAAATACTAGGAGACATACAAAACATTTTGGACTTTCACATATAAGCAAATAAAGGCTCAACTTAGCCTCCGCGCTTAGACAACAAATGCACACGAAACTGATAAACATTGACAATTGCAGATCTGCACCAGTTAAGGTTGCAGAAACCTACAGGCAAGATTTCTATGTGATACTGAATTAATGAGCAGGCATTTAATACTCAAAAGTCGTTCTTTAATAGGATTTACATAGCCTACATAATTGCCTACTGATTTTAAGCATAAGGGATTAAACCTATAGGCATGATGTCTAGGTGTTTTATGCAGTAACTAAGAGTGGTAATCACAGAACAATGTTCAGAATTACTCATTTAACCCTATAGGCATGTTTTCTAATGATGACAATGACAAAGTATTGAAAACTCTTGAAGAGGCGAGTGGGATTAAAACTGATTCAGACCCTATAGGCATGATTTCTACAATTAAAGTTGATTTTAGATCCTATAGACATGATTTCTATAATTTGCTGATCTAGATCCTATTGGCATGATTTCTATAATTTGCAGATAGGGAAGCATGTAAACAGAATCCTGCACGCACATTGAGTCATACAATACCCTATAGGCATGGTTTCTAACAAACAGAAGTAGAACACAATTGAACCAGATGATGAACCTATAGGCAGGATTGCTAATATATAATGATTGAACATAATAGAATACATATAGGCATGATTTCTAACACACGACAACTGAACATATAATAACACATTACTAAGCTAAGTAATGAATCTATAGGCAGGATTTCTACCCAATTCAATGCAAGTATAACAAGAAGCACAAAACGAAAATGATTTAATATGAAAAGAGGAACACATAAGGAAACTATCAAACAAGCCCGACATGCACAACTTTCTATCAATGCTTACCTACAAAACAATATAAAAAGGAAGGAATTAAAGCACATGAATAGATCACAAGGATCCCATCCTGGTATAATTTCCACCGCGGTACTCAACCCGGTTCAAACATATCGAATCACAAGAGATCACGAGGGTCTCGCCCTCAAATCTAATTTACAAATAAGATATATATGTCCCACCAACTGGAACCTTTCTCTAGATCAGTCCCTTTAACAAAATTACAACACGTGATGGCTCCCACACCGGTGGAGCATAAGAATCATAGCTCGTAACCACTATACTCAGGAATCACATCAAGCCTACCGTACTGGACAACAGGAATTTACTACTAGTCTCATATCTCTCAATAATGAATAGAAACAAAAGATAGACACGGGCTACCACTCAGAATCTCGCAACAGGGGAAAACACGAAAATAGAGTGCAAAGCATGAAACTCACTCATAATCGAAACAACAAATGAAGGAACTTTTCCCGACCATCAGAGCTATAATGAATTACAAATGGTGCCTTTCTGTAACAAATCAAAACATAACTGGCACCACGACATCAGCCTACTATATGAAACACAACAACGGGTCAGGCCTCCCCCTCTTAGGCGCTACCTACTCACCCGAATGCCCTACTGTAACACATCTGCCCAGAGCCTAGAACAATCTCTCACCCTGTGACTGGTATATCCATTCTTAAAACAACCTCTCTGCTGGCGTGGCGGTGGAAACTGTGCAATACGAGTACTCTGAGACCCACGAGTACCTGAAACCCCATGCGAAACCGGTAATGCATATTGAACTGGCTGACCCACAAAACCTCTACCGTGATGCACCCTGCCTCCAAAATAAGGACCAACATATCTCTCTGATCTGCGAGGCCTCCTTGCCTCCCTGGACTCTCTCTCCTGATCTCGTCTGTGCTCTAGCTCCCTGTCCCACATGACCCCTAACTGACGAGCGATCCCTACCACCTGCTGAAATGAAACATATGACTCCAACTCTCGAGCCATGCGGTAGCGAATATCATGACTGAGACCTTCAATGAATCTATGGACTCGACTGTAGCGACTGAAGCAGGTGCATGCCTGGCCAAATCACTGAATCTGATGGCATACTCTAGTACTGACATTGTGCCCTGGCGCAACTGCTCAAACTCCGCGTGCCATGCATCCCGAAGGTACTGAGGTACAAAATCTCTCAAGAACATCTCTAAAAACTGACCCCATGTAAGTGAAGCTGACTCGGCCAGGCTACACAACTTATATGCCTGCCACCACTGATAAGTTTCTCCTTGAAGCTGGATCATGGTAAAAGCAACCCTATTCGTCTCAACAATATCCAAAGTGCGGAGGATGTTATGGCACTCCTCTAAAAAACCTTGTGCACTCTCTGAAGCCAATCCGCTGAATATAGGAGGGTTATATCTCTTGAACCTTGCAAATCTAAGCTGCTCTCCCACAGATGTTGCTGCTCTGACCATGAGCCGAACTGGAACCACAGGCTGTGTCACTATGATACCTGGAACCTGACCAAGTGAACCCGCTGCTCTGGAGTGTGGATGGTGGAGGTCTAGGCTCCTCCCCCGGTCGGTGAAGTAGCTGGTGCAACCTGAAATAACCCCGCCTGAGCCAATGTACCAAACATACTCAGGAACTTTGCTAAAGTTCTCCTAAAGTCCAGGGGTAATAACAGGTGCCTCCGATGCCTGCCCCCAACTGGAACTGCTGGTGGCTCCTCAGCGGCTGCTCTGGTAGGTGTCCTAACTGCGGCACGTGATCCTCGCCGACCTCTGCCTCTGCCCCTAGCAACATCTGCCCCGGGGTAACTTCATTAGGAACTGCAGCTCGTGTCCTCACCATTAGTGAGGGAATGGAATGATAGTTTCAAACTTTGAGATAAATGAATTCGTACGAGAGGAATGAAGAAAGTGGAATTGTCCTAATAGTTGCGTAGCCTCTCGAAAATAAGTACAGACGTCTCCGTACCAATCCGCAAGACTCTACTAAACTCGCTTATGACTCGTAGCACCTATGAGCCTAGAGCTCGATACCAACTTGTCACGACCCAAATTTTCCTAGGTAAGCCTAATATTCATGGAATACCAACAATAATAAATAAAAATCTAATAGTCTTCTGAAATGAAGAATTCTTTATACAATGCATATTCCCAAAACCCGGTAGTACAAGTCATAAGCTCTATAAAGTTTACTACAACCTCTAAATATAATTGTTTTGAAGTAAGTAAAAATAGTGTAAATACAGAATAGATGACTCTGAAGCCTGCGAACGCGACGACAGGTTTACCTTGAGTCTCCTCAGCAAGAATCTACGCAGGTATTAACGATCAATATCTGGATCTGCAAAAAAATGTGCAGTGTAGAATGAGCACACCACAGCGGTGCCCAGTAAGTATCAAGACTAACCTCAGTGAGTAGTGACGAGGACTAGTCAAGACACCCACTGGTCTAATAAATTAACAGGCATAAATATAGGAATGACAGGGCATGACACCTATCTAATGACTACAATATAGTTAACAACATAACAACTACAATGCAGAAGGAAATACAACAATTAATGATGAAATATCATAATAATACACAGAAGGATGGACGGAAACACAGCCCAAGTCCGGAAATCACAACACGATAAGGACAAGTAGTAAGTCAACATTGCATTAGTCTCCACACCAGGCCTTAGCGACAAATACCATTAAAATGGTCAAAATCTTCGAGTGTGAACTTTTACCCGCAAGTTTCGATATTGAAAGCTTTAAGGTAATATCCTTTTTAAAGGGAAATTCTTTTGAAATATAATTTTCCCAAGAGATGTCTCTCAGACATAGTTTTCTTCAAGATAAAAGCTTTTCAAATAGAATTTTTCCAAAGAAAGTGTCCTTTAAACATAGTTTTCCTTCAATATGAACATTTTCCAAATAATCTTTTCCAAAGGGATATCCTTCAACATAGTTTTGTTTAACATAAAAATTTTTCAAATATTCTTTTCCAAAGGGATATCCTTTAACATAGTTTTATTTAACATAAACATTTTTCAGATATTCATTTCCAAAGGGATATCCTTCAACATAGTTTTATTTAACATAAAAAAATTTTCAAATATTCTTTTCCAAGGGAGTGTCCTTCAAACATTGTTCCTTTGATAAAATCTACCGGGATCCCATCCCGTAGTTCCGAATTTATCACGCAATACAAAGGATCTCCTGGAATACGTCTGTAGTCCCAAAACAATATGCAGTGCTGGAGGATCTCCCGAAATACGTCCATAGTCCCAAAGTAAATATGCAGTACTGGGGGATCTTCCGGAATACGTCTGTAGACCCAAAGTAAATATGCAGTACGGGAGGGAGGGGGGGATCTCCCAGAATACGTCCGTAGTCCCTAATTTAAATATGCAGTACATGGGGGGATCTCCCAGAATACGTCCGTAGTCCCTAATTTAAATATGCAGTACATGGGGGATCTCCCATAATATGTCCGTAGTCCCAAATTTAAATATGCAGTGCAACAAACAAAGACAACAATTATAGCACGACGGAAAACTCGTACATCACCATATAAAATACAAAGCAACTATGACAATGACACCAAGTACGGCGAATAAATCAATACAAGAACTTCAATTTACAAAGAGACAGTAGAACATCATTCACAAGGAATAATCACGGTAAAAAATACTAAGTGTACAGAGAACAACTTGACTAGGGAAAAATAAGACAAGCAACAAATCCACAAATTCAAGTCAACAATAAGAAGACAACACAAGTTAAATAATTTCAAGTAAGGACAAGTCGACTAAGATATAAGTTATCTAAACCCCTTATGAGGTTGAGCAATTATGAGGGATATTCAACAATTCAATTAATTATAGGCAGTTTATGAAAATATAGCATGATGATAGAGAGGTAAAACCTTTGGTTAAGTCAAATCAGATTCAAGTAGTTGGTAAGGGTGGATCCTAAAGCAATTAGCTCTAATCAAAGCATTGAGAGGGGAAACTAGCAAATAAGAACTCAAGTGTATCAAGAACAACTTCATACAAGGTGAATATAAGGACCTAAGAACCCTTAAAGGTCAAAATTCTACAAAAAAGTCCGAGCACACACTCGTCACCTCGCGTACACGGACTACAATCAACATAGAAAACTCAAATCCTAAGGGGTATTTCGCCCACACAAGGTTAGGCAAGATACTTACCTCAAGGACACAACTCGGTACTCCAAAATGGACTTCTCGGCGAAAAGTCCTCTAGATGGCTCAAAACCAACTAGAATAACTTCAAAACACACATAAAACTTATAAGGAAATATTCCGGATAATAAAGCTTCAATCTTTTACAAATTCTAAAAATCGCTCCAAAAGTCGACCCCCCGGCCCGCACCTCAGAACCTGACAAATTTTAAAAAATTCGAATACCCATTCCAATATGAGTTCGAACATATAAAAATTACCAATTTACGATACCATTTCATCCCTCAAAATCATGGTTTTTCATTTTAGAAATTTTCTTCAAAAACCAACATTTTCTCTAACGAAAAACACAATTTAAATGATAAAAAACAAAGACTAAATCATGGAATATGTTAGATTCTAGGTGAAGAACACTTAACCAATCGATTTTTGTGAAAAACCCTCAAAGAATAGCTCAAAACCGAGCTCCACAAGTCAAGATATGAATACAATGGTCTAACCCTCAATTTTGGAATATATTCCGTCTGCCCAGGATTTGTGCATTGCGATCGCGAGAGAAGGGATGCGATCGCGTAGAAGGAAAATAGCTTCTGCCAAAAAAATGAGTTACGCGATTGCGGAAGGGCGTATGCGATCGCGTATAAGGGGGTAGACAGTGTTGTGCGATCACGTGAGGAGACACGCGAACGCGTTGAAAAAAAGGCAGTACCTTACGCGAACGTGTGGTACTTGATGCGAACGCGGAGAAGAAATAACCAACAACCCCGAACCCCTAATTTCTACTATGCGAACGAGAAGAATAAAAATGCAAGGCTTCACAAACGCGAAGTGCTTAACGCGAATGTGAAGAAGGATTTTGAAGTAGTCGGAAACAACAAATCGCGAATCGCGAAGGAGAACACCAGAAGCAGAAAAACAGCAGTTCAAAAATAGGAGGAATTGACCCGTAGCCCTCCTGGAATACACCCGAGGCCCCCGAGACCTCGTCTAAACACACAAAAAAGTCATATAACCTAACACGGACTCACTCGAGGTCTCAAATCACATCAAGACATGACGAAACTATGAATTGCACCAATAATCGAACTTAGGAACTTTCAAATTTTCAAACTTCTAAACTCGTGTCGAAACCTATCAATTCAACCTGGAATGACGCCAAATTTTGCAGGAAAGTCCCAATTCACATAACGAAGTTTCTCCAACTCTCGAAATTGCATCCCGACCTCGATATCCCAGAAAGTCAACTGTGGTCAAACTACTCCATTTTCCAAAGTTCAAATTTTCCAACTTTCGCCGAATTGCCTCAAATTATTTCACGGACCCCAAGATCTAAATCCGGACGCACGCCTAAGCTCAAAATCACCATACTAAGCTGTTGAAGTTATCCAAAACTAATTCCAGAGCCGTTTACATAAAAAGTCAAAAATTCGGTCAAATTCCACCGCTTAAGCTTCCGAAACTAAAATCTTTCTTCCAATTCGATTTCGAATCATCCGGTAATTGAATCCAACCATGCACGCAGGTTGATATGCACAATGTGAAGCTGTTCAAGACCTTTTTCCACCGACCGGAGCTTAAATTCTCAAAACGGCCGGTCGGGTCATTATAGGAAGATCTAAAAATGGATCAGCCCCTGTGTGTCACTACTGTAATAAAAGTGGACATAAATATTCTTCTTGTCGATTTCATAAATCAAATGTTTCAGGGTGGATTTGGAAAACCCAAAAACAATCTTGATCTCAGTAGAACTAACCAACAAGGACTCAAGTAAGCTTGGGTACCTAAAATAAAGTGATAATTCTATTTTGCAGGAACACCACAGGAAGAGCGGCAAAGGAAAATTGTACTTAGATAGTGCGTGTTCCAGTCACATGACAGGTAACAAAAGCATGTTCAAAGAAGTTACATAGATAGAGGAAGTGTTGAATTTGGTGATGACTCAAAAGGAAAGATAATTGGTATTGGAACAGTTCCATTCAATAACAATTGGGATATTACTGAAGTATATCTTGTAGATGGACTTTAACTACAATCTCCTGAGTATAAGACAGCTATATGATTCAAGGTACGAAGTTAAATTCAAGAAAACGAGTTGTGCTATTGAAGATGAGACAGGTTAAATAATCCTCCCATGAAAAAGGTATGGAAATGTTTATATTCTTGATGGTTTTGAAATCTAGATAGACATATCTTCTTAGCCTCTATATATGATGATCCATGCTTATGGCATAAGAAACTTGGTCATACAAGCATGCATCTTATTGTAAAATTCTCCAAGCATGATTTAGTTATTGGTCTCCCTAAACTCAATTTTTCTAGAAATCATGTATGTGATGCATGATTGGCAAAAAAACCAGAAACTCCTTAAAAAACAAAGACATTGTGTCTACCTCAAAGCCTTTACAATTTCTTCATGCGGATTTTCTTGGATCCACCAGAACTGCTAGCATAAGAGGAAAACGATGTGTTTTTGTTATTATTGATGACTACTCACGTATTATATGGGTGATTTTTCTATCTCACAAAGATGAAGCCTTGAAAAACTTTGAGATTTTCTGTAAGAGAGTTGAAAGAGAAAAAGGGTATCTTATATATTTATTTTAAAAATATTTGGATCTACAAGAATGTTTGTTTTCTCTTTCGTATTCAATTTACATATTTTTTGGAAGAATTTCATAAGTTTGTGTTGAAGTGTATTTCAATATTATCGATGTCCTCTTGGGATTCCGAGTTTTGGAATAGCTCTGTATGGTGATGCTGGTATTTGGAGCGCGTCCAGAAGTGAATTCGGAGGTCCGTAGGTCATTTGGCTAAAGTTAGAAATTTGAAGGTTTTTGAAAAGTTTGACCGGAAGTGGACTTTTCTATATCGGGGTCGGATTCCGATTTCGGAAGTTGAAATAGGTCCGTAATGTCAAATGTGACTTGTGTGCAAAATTTGAGGTCAATTGGACGTGATTTGATATGTTTCGACATTGAATGAAGAAATTTGAATTTCTTATGTTCATCAAGTTTGAATTGGGGCGTGATTCGTGATTTTAGCATTGTTTGATGTGATTTGAGGCCTCGAGCAAGTCCGTATTATTTTTTTTGGACTTGTGCGGGTGTTTGGTTTGGAGCCCCGGGGACTCGGGTGAGTTTCGAAGAGTTTTGTGAAGAAATTTTATTGTTGGTTCTGGTGTGAAATTCTAAGGGGTTCGCATTTGCGAGAAATCTGTCGCTTTTGCGAATTAGTCCCCTTCGCATTTGCGAAGATCCTAGTCGCAAATGCGACCTGGGCAGGGACATCTTGGCTTCGCATTTGCTATTCTTTTGTCGCAAATGCGACTATCGCAATTGCGATCCATATGTCGCAAATGCGACGTCGGCGTCTGAGCCAAGGGCTTTTATTCCGAGACTTAGCCCATTTCCCTCATTCCCACTTGGTCTTAGGCGATTTTTGAGAGCATTTGAGAAGGGGTTCCATCATTATCAAGAGGTAAGTGATTTCTTCTAGTTATCGGTTAAATGCAAGGATTATATATGGTTCTAAACATGTAAAATTGTAGAAATTTTGGGATTTTGAAGAAAAACCCAGAAATTGGCATTTTTGGATTTTGACCACGAATTTTGGCATGGAATTGGAAATAAATTCTATATTTGAGCCCGTGTGGTTATGGGTAAACTTATCTTCGAAAGTTTTAAGAATCCGGGCACGTGGGCCTGAAGGTGATTTTATCAACTTTTCAATCAGGGTTAGGAATTATTGTAAATTGGATTATAAGGATATTGAGTGTATATTAATGGGTTTGCATAATTATTGGCTAGTTTTGGGGCGTTGTGCATTGATTTGAGTCATCGGAAGGGTGTGGAATGCCGGTTATGGAATTGCGGAGCGAGGTAAGTCTCTTTTCTAACCTTGTAAGAGGGAAATTTCCCCATAGGAAAATTTATATAAAATGTGATTACTTGTGGGGGACTATGTATGAACGAGGTGACGAGAGTCCGTACGTAGTGACTATTCCTGTTATGTCCTGGTAGTTTTAGTGTGATGACCCAAAAGGTCATCCCGTGTAATTTTAGCTAAATCTGTGTTCCGAAGCCGTGAAAACCTCCTTATACCTCACCTCAATTTGCGTGCGCAGCCCGGGCGTATAGTCGTGAAGCCGTTATGTGAAAAACTGATAAAAATGATATTTTTGTGTTGAAATTTGAATAAAGTTGGCTTTGGTCAACATTTTTGGTAAACGGATCCGGACCGTGATTTGACGGTCCTGGAGGGTCCGTAGGAAAATATGGGACTTGGACGTATGCCCGGTATCGTATTCCGAGGTCCCAAGTCCGAGAAATGAATTTTTAAAGATGTATTCTGGAAAATATAAAGGTTTTTGAAAATGAAATTTGACATGAAAACTATGGTATCGGGCTCGTATCTTGGTTCCGGAGCCCGGTACAGGTTCGATATGACTTATATGTGATATCTGTGAAATAAGAAACGAACTTAGTTTGACGTGATTCGTATCAAAAATGGAAAATTTAGAAGTTTTGGAAGTTTAAAGGAACTTCATTGATTTTTTAGGTTTAATTCGATGTTATGAGGTTATTTTTGGTATTTTGATTACTTGAATAAGTATGTGGGATGGTTTTGAAGTCGTGTGTATGTTTGGTTTTGAGCTCCGAGGGCTCGGGTGAGTTTCGGGGTGCAAAAACCTTAGAAAACTCTGGTGTTTGCTGCAGAATCTGGTGTCCAGTTATTCCTTCTTCGCGATCACGGTGCTTTGCATGCGATCGAGATGAGTCAGTCGGGGGGGGAGTAACTAACCCTATGCAAACGCAGGGCCTCGGTCCCGATCGCGGGGGCTGGGGCCAGTTCTCTACGCGATCGCGGAGGGCCACATGCGATCGCATAGTGCAAATGTGGGTTGGGGACTGGGTACTATTTTGTTTAGTGCGAACGCGGTTCATAGGTCGCGATCACGTAGGTCAGCGTCCAGTTCACTCTGCGATCGCACTCCTTTCTTCGTGATCGCACTCCTTTCTTCACGATCGCGTAGCCTAGGAGTCATTAAGATTTGCGATCGCGTCCTACCCATCGCGATCGCGTAAGCTAAATTCGCGCAGTGATTTCCTCAGTTCAAAAACAGAATAGTTACGGGAATAAACTCATTTCTCACAAACTCCTCCTTCTCCACACCTCTTAGGCGATTTTTGAAGAACTTCCTCACCATAACCTCTTAGGTAAGTAATCTTTGACTCATTTTCTTCCATCTCTATCAACACCCACTAGATTCTAGGCCTAAAAACATGTGATTAAGGGTAGAAAATTGGGGTTTTGAGTAGAGTTAGGGCTTTTTGACAATTTGGGACTTTGACCTAGTTTTGGGGTCGGATTTCAAAATAAATTATATATTCGGGCTCGTGGGGGAATGGGTGATCGGATTTTGGTCCGAACCTCGTGTTTGGACCAACCAAGCCCGGAGTCGATTTTTGGAATTTTGGAAAGAAAGTTGGGAATTCTATATTTAAGCATTGGAATTGAATTGTTAAGCATTTATTGTTGTTATTGAGTAAATTATGTCTAGATACTATTGATTTGGAGTCAGGTTCGAAAGGAAAAGCGGTGCTAGAGGCTTGATTTGGATTCTCGGAGTCGATGTAAGTGTTTGGCGTAACCTTAGCTTGAGGGAATAGGTGTTGAGTCATATGTGCTACGTGTTATTATTAGGTTCAATGTATAGGTGAGGTGACGAGTACCTATACCTTGTTCTCAATCATGCTCGTGAGTCGTTTCTTATGGTATATGTGTTTTTCTTCGATATCCACTATGTTATGAAGTAGATTTTATTTTGGGGATTATTCAATTGTTGGAAATACTTGGTGGTGAACACAGTTGATTAGTTGTTCGGTTGAGGATTATTTGGTTATGTTGTACATCTGGTGAGATTGGTTATAGCCGTGTCCCTTGCGGGGACTAATGGTGTAATCTGGGTCGGGCCTGGGCCAAACGGGCTTGGGTCAGGCGGGCCCGGGCCAAATGGTCCCGGGCCAAACGGTCCTAATGGTTGGAACCGACCCGCTGTGGGCCTAAGCTCACATGGGCCCGGGCTAAGTGGGCTAGGTCCACGTGCCCAAACGGGCCTAAACGATCCGGGCTATTTTTAATTTTTTTTATCTAAGGTAATTTCTTGTAAATCTTGTAATTCAATTTTAAAACACAAAAATAGTAAAGAGATATTCAAACTTGCGCCAAAAAATCCAAACGGGTAGTTTTTGAAACTATAGTTGGCTATTTTAAAAAAAAAAAACATTTATGTAATTATATTATATATCTAAGGCAATCTATTGTAAATTATATTATATAATTATGACTTATGTCTTGTAATTCAAGTTTAAACACAAAAAACAAAAATGTAAACAAATATTCAAGGAAATGTCTTACAATTTTTATTAATACGACATTTTAAAAAATGACAATATCTTTCTTAGTCTTCCTCCCCCCAATGGAATGAGCACAACAAGGTACTAATACCACCATTAAAAGGAAAAAAAACTAATCAAGATGTGCCAAAATACAAGTTACATATTAATCTACATATTATCTCTAACAAATTTCATAAATCCTTCAAGGTTTGGAGGAATTTCTGTTGGTGGTAGCGGAAAAGAAGCTTGTTCATCACCGCTTCCGGGATAAGTAGCATCCTCCACAAGTTGCGCTAGCATTTCTTCATAAGCTTCGTCTATCTCCGATTCTGATTCAAGTAGTCCAAAATTTCTTCTTTGAGAACGGATCCAATCTCCGAAGAGTACTGATTTTTCCAAGCTCTCCCTCATAGACGCTCTATGATCACCGATTTGAAGTCTCGCTTGACTGAAAGTGCTCTCTGATACCACTGTTGAAGCTTAAATACTTAAGATATCTCGAGCCATCCTTGAAAGAATCAGATAGTATTTTTCTTTGTCCTTCCACCATTCCAAAACATTGAAGGTGGCGTCGGGATTTTCTATTTTAAGTCCATGTGACAAATAAACTTGAAGCTCCTTTAGTTGTGAACTATCACTAATATTATCACCTTGATAACCCCTGAACCCCGTCCAAGAACTAAGTGATTTTAGTCCTGCAGATCTTTTAGATGACTGCGAGCTAGACGAGGTAGGAGTTGGAACATTTGATCTAGCATGATCTAATGCAACTTGATAAGCATTGTAAATTTTTTGAGCATTTTTTTTAATTGAGATTTTTTCATCTATAAGTGTATCATATTCCTCAGTTGAAAGTGGTAAAGCATTATAAATTTGAGTATACCAATAGTGAGGACCTCCTAATTTCTTGGTAGGATTTAACATGGTTGCAACACCATAAAGAGGGGGAATAGGGAAAAAATATTTTTTTAAATTATCTTTCATATCATCAATAGCACATAGGTAAACTATCCCACCCTCTGAAAATTGAGTAAATAATTCTGCAAGTGATGAAATATAAACCAAACAGTTCGAAATAGTAGCATAATATTGCCCAGATAATTCATTTGTAGCAACATGAAAATGTTCTAAAAAATCTAGAAGAATTTTAACATTAGCCCAATCTTGATTTGTAAGGTGATCATCATCATCATCATCATCATCACTAACACGGGCATTATACGTTGCCATTATTGGGTTTCTATATTCATATGCAACAACTAAACTTTCATACAAGTAATTCCACCTAGTCGGACAAGGTTTAGGAACCTTTCTTTCTCTAAGGACAAATTCATCACATTTTTTATGATATTCTCTAACTCTACTTCTACGGTTTGAATAAAAAAGCCAATGAAGAGCGAACTTAACCTTTGAAATTTCAACATTTAAATTTTTCAAACCATCACCGCTTAAATGGTAAATATGACAAATACATCTAACATAAAAAATATTACTAAATGCAGGAATTAGTGTAGTTGTAAGAAAGCCTATAGCATTAGTGTTACTAGGAGCATTATCCATTGAAACTAATATTATTTTATCTCTAATGCAAAAATATCTACAAATATCTGCAACTGTCTTAGCAATAAACTTATCTGTGTGACTTGAAGTAATTATTCTATAAGCAATAATGCATTTTTGCATTATCCAGCCTCATCAATCCAATGAGTAGTAACAGTAAGATAATCACAGTCACTACCACTCCTACCAATATCAGTAGTAATAGAAACACGATTACTAATATGAGTAAATAAATAACGCAAATATTATTCATATTCATGTTTATATTTATAAATATCAGCCTTTACGGTTGTGCGAGGACATCCTTTATAAGTAGGATTATAAATTCATCTAATATAATGGACAAAGTGATGGTTAGAGGGAAAACTATATGGTAAGCACATAACAGTAACCATTTTTGCCAATCCTTCACGATCATTATTTGGATCGTAATGCAAAATGCCACCAGTAACAATGTTAATTCACGGTTGAACTAGATTTGAACCGGTACTAGTGTTAATTCCCTGGGTACCTACACTTGTCCCCTCTTGCCTAGCTTTCATTTGAAGTAATCTTGTTTTATAATTAGGGTATTTCATTATGTGTCTGGTCAAACTACCCGTACCGCCACGGTCTCCAGTAAATTTATGAGACATCAAGATGCCACAAGTTATACACTTAGCCTTATTTTGATCTCTTAGTTGAGTAAAAAAGTGCCAAACAAGAGATGTTTTGGACCGTTTAGAAAGTTTCCTATTAAAAGTAAGGGTTACTACAGGAGGATCAACCGAGGTATCATTTGGATTATTATCAGTTTGGTTAGCAACAAGACTAGTAGGTGTATCATCTAAATTCGGTTGTGTTTCATCTAAATCAACATTTTCCTCTGGAATACCATAAAAAGAATTCATATATTCATCATTTAATTGTGAACCTGGTGTAAGATCATGTATAAATTGACTATCGGTTAATTGAAAACAAAGATTATCACTATCAAGGATAACAGGTGGAGGAGGACGGGTAACATGTCTAGGTCGGGGAGCCAGGGCCGAGGCCGGGGGAGTAGTAGTAGCTTGCCTACTAGATTCACCAATTTTAGTTTTTATCTTACCACCAAACATTTTTTTCAAAGAAAAATCCATATTAATTATAAGAAAAACAAATTAAATAAAGAAAACTATAATATTAAAACTTAAGAGTTGGAACGAATTTACCGAATTGACGAACAACTTCTTAAAAATTGTATAATGTTGAAGAC
This sequence comes from Nicotiana knightiana, assembly GCA_005239525.1. Lineage (NCBI taxonomy): Eukaryota > Viridiplantae > Streptophyta > Magnoliopsida > Solanales > Solanaceae > Nicotiana > Nicotiana knightiana. Next base: position 48,144 of record ML406455.1, read on the forward strand.
TTGAAGACTTGAATACTTCAATTCACCAACATCACAATTTTTCACAAATTGTAATAATAAAGTAAGCAATTATAGAAGAAAATTACAGAGAGATTGATGATTTTGTGAGTAAAAATGAAAGAATGAGGAGGTATTTATAGTTGGGAATAAGGAAAAAGTATAATTATAAAAAGTTTGGGGTTAAAACAAAATTTGGGGGCCAAATGGCTATTTTTAAAAATGCCAAACAGCTAAAATTAAAGGGCCAACGACTAGATTTTAAAATTCTGACCGTTGGCCATTTTTTAAATAATTTTAAAAAAAAAATAGCCATTGGGCCTGTAAGGCCCGTTTGGCCCGGCTGAACCAGTCTAGGCCCGCCTGCCGGTCCCTGGCTAAATGGGCCCAGACTCAGGGTCCTTACCCCAGGCCCACCCCATATGTGCTCACAGGACCGCCTAGACCGGACCCACCACGGGCCGGCCCATTTATCCCACATACCCACATGGGCCGCAGGACCGGCCCACCTGCCAGCCTTAGCCGGGACGATGATATTTCTGTTATTGTTCCCTTGCCAGGATGTTGCAAATTATGGTTTGTATTGTGGTTCTTCCTTGCCAATTTGTTATTTTGGTTATTGTTTGGGTGAGGAAGAATGTAAAGCACGAAAGATGATGCCGTGTATTTATTTATTGCATTTTGAGGATAAGAGTGTAAAGCACGAAGGGTGATGCCGTGCCATGATTTTATATTTAAAAGCACGAAGGTTAATGCTATGTCGATATTGTGATTTTAAATGCACGAAGGGTGATGTCGTGCCATGATATGAGAGATAATTCACGAAGGATAATGACGTGCCATGATTTTGTGAGGTAAAAGCACGAAGGGTGATGTCGTGCGCTTGTTTTGGTGAGAACGAGAGTAAAGCACGAAGGGTGATGTCGTGCACTTGTTTGTTCACTGTTGTTATTTTGATGCTTAGACGGTTACCTTGTTCTGTTATTCAATAAGTGTTTTCCCCTTTGTACCCCAACATGTTTTCCCCGTATTTGTACGTAACTGTTTACTTCCTACCATTATTTCTATTACGTATTATTGAATTGCACATGTGTTTATTATTTGTCGTGTCCTAGCCTCGTCACTACTTCACCGAGTTTAGGCTCGGCACTTACTCAGTACATGGGGATGGTTGTACTGATGCTACACCTGCACTTCTTTATGTTTTGCAGATTACGGTACCGGACCCGGTGGACAGTGATCGAGGGTGTATCCTTCAGCCCATAGGTGACACTGAGGTAGTCCTGCAGGCGTCCGCAGGCCTTGGCATCACCTCCTATCTCATTCCTTTTCTTTCTGTCTTCTCTTGTATTTCTGAGACAGTTGTAATGTTTATTCAGACTTTGTTTTTAGTATTCTTAGACAGTCCATGGATTTGTGGTACCAGTTATGGGGTGTTACTAAGGATTTTGTAGTATCAGATTCTCGAGATGTTATATTTCATAGCTTCCACATTGTTATTTAAACTTGTTCTCGCTTATCATTTTTTTTTGTTAAATTCCTAATAATAAGGAAATAAGCATGTTAACCAGAACGTTAGCTTGTCTAGTGGGTTCAACGTTAGACGCCATCACGGTCTCGACGGTGGGATTTTGGGTTGTGACAATAGGTTTCTTAGGTCTCACAATTCCCGGACAAACTTGGTAGAGTTTGAGGGATCTGTACGGAGACATCTCTACTTATCCCCCAGAGAATGCAAAGTTAGGAAATAACTTCACATCTTTCTTCTCTGTCGTGCGATTTAAGTTCTAAATGCTAACTGAGTTTCTATTCTATTTCTCTCGCAGATGGCGAGAACGCGTGCTTCCTCATCTACCGATCAGCAGCCTGATCCTCCTGTTGCAGCTCCTGCTAGAGGCTGAGGCCGTGCTAAAGGCCGAGGCAGAATCGGGGCTCAGCCCAGAGAAGCAGCCCCAGTAAAGGATCCTCAGGTAGAGGTTGCTGAGGAGATTCCTACTCGGACAGTTCCGGTCGGACCAGCTCAGGTCCTTGAGGGGTTCATTGCCACCCCGATTCTTCAGGACGCTCTGGTCCGATTAGTGGGCCTTATGGAGAGCGTGACTCAGCTGGTCTTCTTTCTACTGCACCAGCCGTCTCCCAGGCTGGGGGGGAGAGGGACCCAGACTCCTGCTACCCGCACACCAAAGCAGCTAGCTTCTCAGTTCCAGACTCTAGCACCTCAGACAGTTGGAGCAGCTCAGCCAGGTATTGTGGCACAGGCAGTTGAGGGAGCAACTATGTCTGCCGACGCTTTGTGGAGATTGGATCAGTTCACCAAGCTATTTTCTACTACATTTACTGGTGCACCATCAGAGGATCCCCAGGATTTCTTGGACAGTTGCTATGAGGTTCTTCGGAACATGGGCATTGTGGAGTCCAATGGAGTTGGTTTTGCTACATTCCGTCTTTCTAGTACTGCCAAGACTTGGTAGAGGGACTACTGCTTGACCAGACCAGCTGGGTCTTCGCCTTTGACTTGGGCTCAGTTATCCGAGTTATTCTTGGGGAAGTTTCTTCCAGTTGCTCGGAGGGAGAATCTTCGAAGGCATTTTGAGCACCTCCAGCAAGGATCTATGACTGTTACACAGTATGAGACCAAGTTCATTACTTTGGCCCGACATGCTGTCATGATACTCCCCACTGATCGTGAGAGGGTGAGGAGGTTTATTGAGGGTCTAGCTCAGCCTGTTAGACCTCAGCCAGGGAGGCAGGTACTGATATCTCATTTCAGGAGGCGGCCGATGTGGCCAGGTGTATTGAGATGGTCTTATCACTGGGCAGTGGTCAGGGGTATGACAAAAGACCTCGTCATTTTGGCCGATTCAGTGGTGCCTCATCTGGAGGCAGAGATTAGAGGTCATCTTCCTAGACCATTCCAGTTAGCACTCCAGGTATCCCGCAGTGCACCACCACTTCAAATCTTTCAGGGTTGTTATTTTGGTCGATAGGGACAGTTCTAGGGCCAGCAGCCCCAGCAGCCCAGCAGAGGGCTTGTTACTCTTGTGGTGATCCATGGCATATTTCTAGGTATTGCGCCCCGATCTTTTAGTAGTTCTCAGCATCCGATTTCCCGTGCTATGATTCTCGCACCATGTGCACTCCCACTCCCTCAGCCAGCTAGGGGTGGAGGTCGAGGTGCCAGAGGTGGAGGCCAGTTAGTTAGAGGTGGAGGGTAGGCTATGAGAGGTAGAGGTCAACCTGCAGTAGGTCGACCCAAAGATGTTTAGGTTGGAGGGGCTCCGGCCCGATGCTATGCTATTCCTGCCAGGTCTGAGGCTGAGGCCTCTGATGCAATTATTACATGTATGGTTTCAGTTTGCAGCAGAGAGGCTTAGGTTTTATTTGATCTAGGTTTTACATTCTCCTATGTGTCTTCATATTTTTCTCCTCGTCTGATTATACCCCGTAATTCCCTGCGTACTCCTGTATATGTATCTACACTGGTAGGTGATTCTATTTTGGTAGATCGAGTCTACCGTTCATGCTTAGTGGTTATTGGTGGTCTGGGGACTCATGTAGATCTCTTGCTTCATGATATGGTTGATTTCGATGTCATCTTGGGGATGGATTGGTTATCTCCCTACCATGCTATTTTGGACTGTCATGCCAAGACTGTGACCTTGGCCTTACCGAGAGTACCTCGACTGGCATGGAGAGGGACTCCTAGTCATTCTTCCGGTAGAGTTATTTCATATATGTAGGCTCGGCACATGGTCGAGAAGGGTTATTTGGCCTATTTGGCCTATGTTCGTGATTCTAGTGCCGAGGTTCCTTCTATGGAGTCTGTGCCCGTGGTTCGTGAGTTCCCAAAGGTATTCCCTACTGACTTGCCGAGTATGCCATCCGACAGAGATATTTACTTTTGTATTGTGTTGGCTCCGGGCACTCAGCCCATTTCTACCCCGCCATATCGTATGGCCCCGCCAGATTTGAAGGATCAGTTGCAGGATTTGTTGGATAAATGATTCATCAGGCCTAGTGTTTCTCCTTGGGGTGCCCCAGTGTTGTTTGTTAAGAAGAAAGATGGCTCAATGAGGATGTGTATTGACTACCGGCAATTGAACAAGGTCAATATTAAGAATATCTATCCTTTTCCAAGGATTGATGATTTATTTGACCAGCTTCAGGGTGCTTCAGTGTTTTCCAAGATAGACTTGAGATCTGCTTACCATCAGCTGAGGATTAGGGCGTCTGATGTTCCTAAGACAACCTTTCACACTCGGTATGGGCATTATGAGTTCTTGGTGATGTCATTTGGATTGACCAATGCCCCTGTTGATTTTATGAAGTTGATGAACCGAGTGTTCAGGCCCTATTTGGACTCATTTGTGATTGTTTTCATTGATGATATTTTGATTTACTCCCGTAGCTGTGAGGAGCATGAGCAGCACCTTTGAGTCGTCCTCCAGACTTTGAGGGATAGTCAGTTGTACGTCAAATTTTCTAAGTGTGAGTTCTGGTTGAGTTCGATGGCATTTCTGGGCCATGTTGTGTCGGTAGAGGGTATTCAGGTGTATCCCAAGAAGATTTCAGCAGTCAGAGATTGGCCTAGACCCACCTCAGCTACGGAGATTCGGAGTTTCTTGGGCTTAGTAGGTTATTATCGCTAGTTTGTGGAGGGCTTTTCATCTATTGCAGCCTCGATGACCAATTTGACTCAGATGGGTGCCCTGTTCAGGTGGTCAGATAAGTGTGAGGCGAGCTTTCAGAAGCTCAAGACAGCCTTGACCACGGCACCGGTGTTAGTTTTGCCCACAGGTTCTGGGCCTTATACCGTGTATTGTGATGCTTCACGGGTAGGACTTGGTGCAGTGTTGATGTAGGATGGCAAGGTTATAGCTTATTCTTCACGTCACTTGAAGGTTCATGAGAAGAACTATCCAGTTCATGATTTAGAGTTAGCAGCTATTGTTCATGCGTTGAAGATTTGGAGGCATTATCTGTATGGGGTGCCATGTGAGGTGTTCACGGATCATAAGAGTTTGCAGTATTTGTTCAAGCAGAAGGAGTTGAATATGAGGCAGAGGAGATGGTTAGAGCTGTTGAAGGACTATGACATTACCATCTTATATCATCCGGGGAAGGCCAATGTGGTGGCCGATGCTTTGAGCCGGAAGTCAGCCAGTATGGGTAGTCTTGCTTATATACCAGTCGGGGAGCGACCACTTGCTTTAGATGTTCAGGCTTTGGCCAATCGGTTCATGAGATTGGAGGTTTCTGAGACTGGCAGTGTTTTGGCCCATACCGTGGCCCGATCATCACTGTATGATCGTATTTGGGACAAGCAGTATGATGATCACCATTTATGTGTTCTTAGAGATACGGTCCGGCACGGAGGTTCCAAGCAGGTCACAGTTGATGGAGATGGAATCTTGAGGATGCAGGGTCATATTTGTGTGCCTGATGTTGATGGTATTCGTGAGTTGATCTTGCAGGAGGCCCATAATTCCCGGTATTCCATTCATCCGGGCGCCGCAAAAATGCACCAGGACTTGCGGCAGCATTATTAGTGCCGGAGGATGAAGAAAGACATTGTGGAATATGTAGCACGGTGCTTGAACTGTCAGCAGGTTAAGTACGAGCACCAGAGACCCGGTGGTTTGATGCAGCAGATTGAGCTTCCCGAGTGGAAGTGGGAGCGTATCACCATGGATTTTGTAGTTGGGCTCCCACGGACTCAGAGGACGTTTGATGCGGTGTGGGTCATTGTGGATAGGTTGACCAAGTCAGCACACTTCATTCCTGTATCAATCGTATTCGGCGGAGAAGTTGGCAAAAATATACATGAGGGAGATTGTTCGATTGCATGGTGTGCCCGTGTCCATTATTTCTGACCGAGGTACTCAGTTTAACTCCCATTTTTGGAGAGTATTTCAGCGTGAGTTAGGCACACGGGTTGATTTGAGCAGAGCGTTTCATACTCAGACGGACGGACAGTCCGAGCGTACCATTCGGATCTTGGAGGATATGTTGCGAGCATGTGTCATTGATTTTGGAGGTTCATGGGACCAATTTTTGCGTTTACCTGAGTTTGCCTAAACAGCCGAGCATCCAGATGGCTCCTTATGAGGCGTTGTATGGTAGATGGTGTCGGTCGCCGGTGGGGTGGTTCGAGCTGGGAGAGGCTAGATTGTTGGGTTCAGAGTTAGTTCAGGATGCCTTAGACAAGGTGAAGATCATTCAGGATAGACTTCGCACAGCTCAGTCCAGGAAAAAGAGTTATGTGGATGATAGAGTACGTGATTTGGCATTCATGATAGGAGACCAGGTATTTCTTTGAGTGTCGCCCATGAAGGGCGTGATGAGGTTCGGGAAGAAGGGCAAGTTGAGACCTAGGTACATTGGTCCATTTGAGATTCTGGACAAGATAGGAGAGGTGGCCTACAGACTTTCCTTGCCACCAAGTTATCAGTCGTGCATCATGTGTTTCACGTATCTATGCTTCAGAGGTATATCGTCGATCCATCTCATGTACTTGACTTCAGCGGTGTCCAGTTGGACAAGGATTTGTCTTAAGAAGAGGATCTAGTAGCCATATTAGCTCGGCAGGTTCGTCAGTTGAGGTCGAAGAGTTATCCTTCGGGCCGTGTTCAGTGGAGAGGTCAGCCTGTTGAGGAAGCTACCTAGGAGTCCGAGTCCGATATGCGGAGCCGATATCCCCATCTTTTCCCTGATTCAGGTACCATTCTATGTCCATTCGAGGACGAACGGTTGTTTTAGAGGTGGAGATTGTGATGACCCAAAAGGTCATCCCGTGTAATTTTAGCTAAATCTGTGTTCTAAGGCCGTGAAAACCTCCTTATATCTCACCTTTATTTGCGTGCACATCCCGGGCGTATAACCGGGAAGCCGTTATGTGAAAAACTGATAAAAATGATATTTTTTGTTGAAATTTGAATAAAGATGGCTTTGGTTAAAATTTTTGGTAAACGGACTCAGATCCGTGATTTGACGGTCTGGGAGGGTCCATAGGAAAATATGGGACTTGGGCGTATGCTCGGAATCAAATTCCGAGGTCCCAAGTCCGAGAAATGAATTTTTAAATTTTTTTGGAAAATATACAGGTTTTTTAAAACTAAATTTGACGTGAAACCTGTGGTATCGGGCTCGTATCTTGGTTTCGGATCCCGGTACAGGTTCGGTATGACTTATATGTGTTATCTGTGAAATTTGGTAAGAAACAGACTTAGTTTGACGTGATTCGGATCAAAAATGGAAAATTTAGAAGTTTTGGAAGTTTAAAGGAATTTTATTGATTTTTTAGGTTTAATTCGATGTTATGAGGTATTTTTTTTGTGTTTTGATTACTTGAATAAGTCTGTGGGATGTTTTAGAAGTCGTGTGTATGTTTGGTTTTGAGCCCCGAGGGCTCGGGTGAGTTTCGGGTAGGTGTCGGGGTGCAAAAACCTTAGACAACTCTGGTGTTTGCTACAGAATCCGGTGTCCAGTTATTCCTTCTTCGCGATTACGGTGCTTTGCATGTGATCACGATGAGTCAGTCAGGGGGGGGGGGAGGGAGTAACTAACCCTATGCGAACGCAGGTCCTCGGTCTCGGTCGCGGGGCCTGGGGCCAGTGCTCTACGCGATCGCAGAGGGCCACACGCGAACGCATAGTGCTAATGTGGGCTGGGGGCTAGGTACTATTTTGTTTAGTGCGAACGCGGTTTATAGGTCGCGATCGTGTAGGTCATCCTTTAGTTCACTCTGCGATCGCAGTCCTTTCTTCACGATTGCGTAGCCTAGGAGTCATTAAGCTCTGCGATCGCATCCTACCCATTGCAATCGCGTAAGCTAAATTCGCCCAGTGATTTCCTTAGTTCAAAAATAGAATAGTACAGGAATAAACTCATTTCTCACAAACTCCTCCTTCTCCACACCTCTTAGGCGATTTTTGAAGAACTTCGTCACCATAACCTCTTAGGTATGTAATCTTTGACTCGTTTTCTTCCATATTTATCAACACCCACTAGATTCTAGGCCTAAAAATATGTGATTAAGGGTAGAAAATTGGGGTTTTGGGTAGAGTTAGGGAATTTTAATAATTTGGGAATTTGACCCCGTTCAGGGGTCGGATTTAAAAATAAATTATATATTCGGGCTCGTGGGGGAATGGGTAATCGGGTTTTGGTCCAAACCTCGTGTTTGAACCAAGCAGACCCGGGGTTCGATTTTTGGAATTTTAGAAAGAAAGTTGGGAATTCTATATTTAAGTATTGAAATTGAATTGTTAAGCACTTATTGATGTAATTGAGTCAATTATGTCCAGATATTATTGATTTGGAGTCGGGTTCGAAAAGAAAAACGGTGCTAGAGGCTTGATTTGGATTCTTGAAGTCGAGGTAAGTGTGTGGCCTACCTTAGCTTGAGGGAATAGGTGTTGAGTCATATGTGCTATGTGTTATTATCAGGTTCAATGTATAGGTGAGGTGACGAGTACCTATACCTTATTGTCAAGCATGCTCGTGAGTCATTTCTTATGGTATATGTGTTTTTCTTTGATATCCACTGTGTTATGAAGTAGATTTCATTTTGGGGATTATTCAATTGTTGGAAATACTTGGTTGTGAACACAGTTGATTAGTTGTTCGGTTGAGGATTATTTGGTTATGTTGTACATTCAGTTAGATTGGTTATAGGTGTGTCCCTTGCCGGGACAATTTCTTTTATTGTTCCCTTGCCGGGATGTTGCAAATTATGGTTTATATTGTGGTTCTTCCTTGCCAATTTGTTGTTCTGGTTATTGTTTGGGTGAGGAAGAGTGTAAAGCCCGAAGGGTGATCCCGTGTATTTATTTATTGCATTGTGAGGATGAAAGTGTAAACCACGAAGAGTGATGTCTTGCCAAGATTTTATATTTAAAAGCACGAAGGTTAATGTCGTTCCGATATTGTGATTTTAAACGCACGAAGGGTAATACCGTGCCATGATATGAGAGATAATGCACGTAGGATAACGCCGTGCCATTATATTGTGAGGTAAAAGCACGAACGGTGATGCCGTGCGCTTGTTTTGGTGAGAACGAGAGTAAAGCAAAAAAGGGTGATGTCGTGCACTTGTTTATTCTCTGTTGTTATTTTGATGCTTAGACGGTTGCCTTGTTCTATTATTCAATAATTTTTTTCTCCTTTGTACCCCATCATGTTTTCCCCGTATTTGTACTTAACTGTTTACTTCCTGCCGTTATTTCGGTTACGTATTATTGAATTGCACATGTGTTTCTTATTTGTCATGTTCTAGCCTTGTCACTACTTCACCGAGGTTAGGCTCGATACTTACTCAGTACATGGAGTCGGTTGTACTGATGCTACACTTACACTTCTTTATGTTGTGTAGATTACGGTACCGGACCCGATGGACAGTGGTCGAGGAAGTATCCTTCAGTCAACAGGCGCTACTAAGGTAGTCCTGCAAGCATCCGCAGGCCTTGGCGTCACCCTCCTATATCATTCCTTTTCTTTCTGTCTTCTCTTGTATTTCTGATACAGTTGTATTGTTTATTCAGACTTTGTTTTTAGTATTCTTAGACAGTCCGTGGATTTGTGGTACTAGGTCTGGGGTGTTACTAAGGATTTTGTAGTATCAGATTCTCGAGATGTTATATTTCATAGCTTCCGCATTGTTATTTAAACTTGTTCTCGCTTATCGTTTTTTGTTAAATGCCTAATAATAAAGAAATAAGCATGTTAACCAGAACGTTGGCTTGTCTAGCGGGTTCAACGTTAGATGCCATCACGGTCCCGGCGGTGGGATTTCGGGTCGTGACATTTAGGCTTATACCATACTTTGTGAACACTGTTAATTGATTATATGCATTATTTGTATTGGATGGGAATTCATTTCAAGATCTTAAGAATCTGAAGGTTTCAAGTAAATTAGCAATTTAAAAAGATTGAGGTAAAAAATATTATGTTTATATGTAACCGCTTCGTAATTTTCGCGAGCGTGGTGATCCTTTCCACTACTCTCATGGGAGTGGGCCGTTTGCCTCGGCAGATTAATAGATACATATATGGTTCACTCTATTCGACCTCTGGCAGTGCACAGTTTAAATATTGTTGGATCGGACCGTAAGACCTCGGCATGATTTGAAAATGCTTGTATTGCTTGCCTTGACATTTATAAATGATGATATTGCCTCTCTGGACTAGATAAATTGATAAAGGATGAAATACAAATTTTTGAAATCTCTCATTATTAAAAGAGTTGTTTACCTGCTTCATGCTTATTGAGTTTGAAATCACTTTATAAAAATCCATGTTTCTACACATTTTGGTATTTATTTATTGGATCACTAGTGGGTATCGAAGTTGACCTCTCATTACTACTTCTTCGACGTTAGACGGGATACTTACTGGGTACACGTTGTTTTCGTACTCATACTACACTTGTTGTGCATTTTTGTTGTACAAGCACATGTATATCTAGTGGCCTCGTTGGACGTAGCGACATGGTTGACGCAGAGACTTAGGTGAGCTGCATCTCTCATGACGACCCGCAGCCAACAGAGTCTCTTTTAGAGTATTGTGTTTCTTTTCTGTCCAATTGTATTACGGACAGTTATCGTATTGTACTTTATTTCCTAGAAATTTTTCATGCACTTATGACACCGGGTTCTAGGGTAATTTCGGAGTTATTCGGTAGATAACTTTGTAGAGACATCATATTTATTCAGTGAAGTTTAGTATTTATTGTCTAATGTTAAAAATAAATAATTTCGAAAATATTAAAACGAGAATTTTCTAGTTATATGGTGTTGGCTTGCCTGACAGTGGTGTCCGACGCCATCACGACCCTTAGTGAATTTGGGTCGTGACATATTAACTGCAATAAATCTTGATCGAAGACTATACAATGTCCATAGAACAATACTTTGAAATCCAGAAATCATCAGTTACAAAAACAAATAGCTATGCTTCCTAAAATAAATAGAATTACAGAGATACATGTGCAGTATCTAGTTGCTTCCTCAAAATTTGTTAGTCAAAAATTTTCTTTAGTTGGATGAGCACCACCTGATAACAATAGGCAAAATATGTATACTTTAATACATTTTTCAATACTTCGGTAATAAGATAAATGACAAATTCAGAACTATAATTCTACTTGCTCATTTTCACTTCCCTGGATATTTAGTGCAAAACTCGAGGACTTAAACCTCTTTCCATATATTGGTGCAATATAATTTCTCATGTTACGAATATAAATTGAGGCACACTAAATAGCGACCAAATGCTTTAGAAACTAAAAGGGAGACTCTATAATTACATGAGCAAGACATATATAAGCATAAGGAAGAAACAATCGGCCAAACAATTTCAATATTAGAACTTGACAAAATAGAGAAAAAAAAACATAGGCAAGCAAATATCATCAATTTGAATCTAAATAAGTAGTCTTTAATGTATCTCTAGTTGTTAAGCAAGAAATGTCTTAGCTACTTTCTATTTTAATTAGAACCAAGCTCATAATGTATCCTAAAAATTAAACTCGTCTTCTGATTCAATTTCAAGTTGTACAAGAAATCTTTCTGGAAGCACATCAATAATGGTTGCTCGCAAATCCTTCCTAACTAAGACAACTTCACCATTATCATCCGACATATATGGGCCCACCAAATGTTTAGGCGAATCATTTTCATAACAATGTGGGGTATCAGATTCAATTTGTCACTTATGCTAAACAAATCTCTCGGAACAGTCTCCATAACATAATGCTTATCTTGATGATATGGATCTTGCACGTAGAAGCATTGGTCTGCTTGAGATGCTAAAATAGAAGGCTCTTCCTGATAGCATTTCTTAGTGAAGTAGACACAAGTAAGGCCATAAATACCTTCTCCAACCGCATACCAGTTGCACTTAAATAAGATAACTTTAAAATGGCCATAATAATCTAACTCAACTATATCAACTATTCTTCCATAATAAGTCAAATGCGCATCAACCGGATCTTTATCCTTTGCACTTGCGAAGCTTGTTGTTAGGGCAACTAGTGTAACACCACTATTTTGCGTTTTACGCCTTGCAACACGCTGCCTCGTATGGAATCTATATCCATTAATGAGATACCCGGAATGTCTTTTAGCAACTGAATTAGGTCATATGGATAATTGTTTTATCAAATCGGGCATATCCTCATACAACACACGAGTTTCAAACCATTGAGAGAAGTTTTGACTATGATTCTTGGCCTTGCTCCATTTGGATCCTAGCTTTTAATTATTAACCTCCACCTCATGCTCTCTATAGGACATGAATTTTTATCTGTTAGAAAAAAATAAATAAAATAATTTAAGAATTATCTACATAAACGAAAATACTACAAGTGAATAAAGTTACCTACTATATTCTTGAACTTCATCCAATTTTTCAATATGTATGCATACGCCTGACTTAGTGACCTGCCATCTAAAACAATTGGATCACTCTTTTTGGCTCCTAAAGGACAACCTCTGTTAGGGAACAAACTGAAAGTTTTTGTATCATAACCACATTTATCATTATTTTGGGTTCTTTTATTAAATCTGGTTTGCACACCCCATGTAAGGATTTAGAGCACAAAGTTAAACATTCTTCAACCAAATATACCTTAGCAATAGATCCCTATGGATGAATTTTGTTACGAACATATGATTTTAACATACACATAAACCTTTCAGGAGGATACATCCATTAATTTTTAACTGGACCTCCTAATCTTACCTTGTTCACCAAATGAATAGGCAAATGAATCATTGTATCAAAAAAATTCGAGGAAAAATTCGCTCAAATTGGTTCAGTGTTTCTCTAATCTCTATCTCCAAACAATCTAGCTCTTTCAGTGTGATAAATTTTTGACATAGACAGCATAAGAAAGAACTTAGACGAATCAATGGAATAACAACATGATCAAGAAGTATGCTTTTATTGGTATTGGCAACAAATAATGTAACATATAATGAGCATCATGGGTCTTATAACCAGATAATTTTCTTTCCTCTAGTTGCACACACCTAGATATGTTGGAAGCACTACCATCAGATAACTTTGCTGTCTTTAGAACACCACAAAAAATTAATTTCTCTCTATTAGACATTGAGAAGCACATTTTTTCATACTTTATTCTCTTTCCATCCTTTGTATCTTTTGGTTGAAGGTTCTTTCTAATGCCCATCTCTTTTAGATCACAACGAGCATTTGCATGATCTTTTGTCTTGCCAAGAATATCCAGAAGAGTTCCAATTACGTTATCAACTATATTTTTGTTTATGTGTATTACGTCAATATTGTGACATAATGAATTGTGCTTCTAATAAGGTAACTCGAAAAAGATTGACTTTTTTTCCATGGGACATCATTTGTTCCCTTCCACTTCTTCCCAAATTCATTGTTAACATTCTGTAAGCTATTAATCACATAGGTTCCATTTAATAAAGGTGGAGGAGGCCTAAATTCTGTCTTCCCATTGAAAGACCTTTTGTTAGATCTCCATGGATGATCCATGGATAGAAAAACACGATGATCCTTATAACACATTTTTAGACTATGTTTAAGATAGCGGGAAGTGGTGCCATGACTACAACAAAGGCAAGACAACTTTCCTTTGGTACTCCAACCAAATAACATAGCATATGCAGGGAAGTCATTGATTGTTCATAAAAAGGCTGCTCGTATTTGAAAGGTTTGATTTCTTGAAGCGTCATATGTTTCTACGCCGGACTCCCACAACACATTCAAATCCTCTATCAATGGTTGTAAATAATTATCAATGTCATTTCAAGGTGATCGTGGCTTAGGTATAAGCAAAGAAAGTATACTGTATTCTGGCTTCATACACAATCAAAGAGGTAAATTATACACCATTAAAATAATTGTCCATGTGTTATGAGATATGCTCATGGTACGAAATGGATTGAACCCATCACTTTCCAAGCCAAGTCTTAAATTGCGAGAATCTCTTGCGAAATCTGAATGAAAGTTATCAAAGTCTTTCCATGCTTGACCATCAGCAGGATGCCTTAACTTTCCATCTTAAGAAATCTCCTCATTATGCCACATAAATGTATCCGCGATCTTTGAGCACATGCATAACCTTTTGAGTCTAGGAATTAATGGAAAATGTCTTAAAAGTTTTGCTAGAACACGATGAGATTTTTTAGAAGGCTCAATCTTGCTATCTTTTTAGGATATTTAATATATCTGGAAGCTCCACAAACATGATAATATTCGTCAACCTTAATTTCAATCTTGTATATCATGCAATCATTAGGACATGCATCGATTTTTTCATAATCAAGATCAAGCTCCTTTACCATAGACTTGGCATTATTGTACGATAAAGGAATGTTCAACTCGGGCATCGCCTCTTTCAATAACTCTAAAAGAGAAGTGAATGACGCATTTTTCCATCCATGTAGACACTTCAACAAACATTGACGGATTGTGAATGATGACCTAGAGAATCCTTCACAACAAAAATATAGTTCTTGGCTTGCCTCATCAACTAAATTATATAATTTATTGACATCTTCATTTGGACCTTCATAAAGTCCTTCAACTTGTCCAACATCTCTAAATTGATCATTCAATAACCCATTAATATCATTTATGAGTTAACTTCATCATCCATGTCACCATCACCATTCATTGGGATTTTTCATTCCCCATGATTAATCCATATTGTATAGCCTTGAACAAATCCGTAGCATATTAGATGATCATACACTACATCCCTTTGAGTCCAACGAATATTGCAACACTTTGCACATGGACATTGAATTTCCTCGCCTTGAGGATCACCATAAGAGTAAGCAAATTCTAAGAAAAATTGAACACCATCAATATACCCTTTGTTATACCTTGGTTAATTCATCCAATTTTTAGACGGAACATTTGAAATCCTAAGAATCAAACATTGATATTAGATCTTCAGATATATAATGATTTAAATATTCTTTGTACTTTACAAATAAATTCAAAAAGTCATGAGTAAGTTTTCAAAATCATGTATTTGTTACCTAGTCATGGCACTTATGTTAAGCTAAGACCAACTTTAAGTACAAATCTTCTTCCTGAGCGTTGACTTATGTTATTGGAGAAAAGAAGTAAAATTAATAGGATCCACACAACAAAAAAATAAACCAACAAATAATCTTTTGGTAGGGAGTTTCAAGTAAATACATACTTATTAGTGCCAAATTCACATGACAAATTGACTTCTTTGACGAATCAATATAATAAAAATTCATGTAAGAATAAGAACAATAAAACCAAAAGAAAAGATTAAAAAGAAAGGCAAATAGAGCAAACAGTAGTATCAAATTCCTATTTAGCAATATCCATTTTGCAGGAAGTGAGCAAATAAGTGTCAAATTCCTATTTACTAATATTCTTGTTTACGGCTCCAACGAAATGTCAAATAAGAGAACCAACTTGAATTAATAATTATTACCTCAAAAACTCAATAATGACACTTCTATATATTGTCAATTCTACAATGTCTAGTTAAAATCAAATTCCATGAGTAAATAATACATATTACTATAATAGCTTAGGAAGACATAAATGCTTTTAACAATTTTTACAATAAATCCCTCAAAGACCGAACCAACTCAAACCAACTCAATAACCCAGTTAATAACATCGCACAACTTTCACTCGATTATAATGCACAAAACGGATGACCACAATAATATATATCGCCCAAAAAAATGGCGACGTCAAAAATCAATGTACATAAACATTGCAAATCCGTAATCAAAAAGCACATATTAAAAGACCTCGTTCTATTGGGGGTGTAATAGCTCTAAGTTAGAAATCACTTATCATGCAATAAAAGTTAGATAAATTCAACCAAGCTATTGTACAGGTAACTCCAACATCTCTCAAGTATATACCCATTAAACAGTACTTTGGGACCAGAAGATTAAGAAGTTCATTTAAGAACTTATAATAAGCTAATGCGTGTCTTCCAAGATCACTGAAGAATTTGATTAATTTGATTCGTAACCTAAGAAATACGTAATAATTTCAGTGACTACAGTCAAAGAACATTGTACATATTATTCATTAAGATATTTATATAGGGAGGGATAAAATAAAATTTGTAATGCCTTACAAATAGCACCAGGAAACTAACCCCTCCCTTATAACCCAATTCTAAGGGTATTCCATTTTGGTCTATATATGAATAGCAATGCTATGTTTGTACTATCATAAATCATAAATGTCACGACCCAAAAATCCAATTAGTCGTGATGACACCTAAAACCCGTTAAATAAGTCAATTGACAATAAACCAATTCCAATGAAATTTAATGAAATAAATAAATAAAAGAAAATATTTGAATCTTAACATTTCCCAAGGACTGATAATACAAAATACGAGCTTCTAAGATTTGGAGTTTACAAAGTCGATAAGAAATAAATAAATCATCTGTTTGAAATATACATAACAGGTTTTTATAAATCTAAGGCTGCCATGAACAAGAGGCAACTACAACCGGAATACAAGTACATCTTCAAATCCAGCTCCCGTCGATCACAACAACGTCAACAACCAACATCTGCATGCATGGTGCAGAATTGTAGTATGACTATAACTGACCCCATGTACTCTATAAGTAACAAACCTAACCTTATGTTGAAAGTAGTGACAAGTTGGGACAAGGTTTAGAGTCCAACACCAATAGCCAACGACAATTCATAACCAGATAATGTAAGTAATAAAATAAGTAACTCACAGATAAAATGCTCAATTCGTTCCCAGTTCTAGAAAATAAGATTACTTTTCAAGTATATTAGTGAAAACCAAATCTTTTACCAAAATCGCCAAAAATATGAGTAAGTTTGAAAATTGTGATTTCTTTCCCAAAGGCTTTCAACAGGTAAATGTTTTATTTTCAAATGGCATGAGGAAAATACATCTCTATGCCTACTTGTCATTGTATGCATGCCAACTGTAATACCATGCAGTGATAAAATCATATGCATACTCTCGGTGCATCAATGAACTCAATCCTCCCAATCACTCAATCCTCACAGCCACTCAGTCCTCCCAATCACTCGGCACTTGACACTCGCACAAAGTGGGTACCTGCGCTCACTAGGGGGTGTGCAGACTCCGGAGGAGCTCCTTCAACCCAAGCGCTATAACAAGTCAATCATGACATAAATTAGTAAAACATGTTGCGGCGTGCAGCCCGCTCCCATCATAATTCAATAAAACATGTTGCGACGTGCAGCCCGATCCCATAAAAATCCTTACCATCAGGCCCTCGGCCTCACTCAGTCATCAATCTCTCCAGCCTCTCGAGATCTCAATGTCATGAAAAATCAGCCCAAAATAATGATGTAATGTATCAATAAATGACAACAGAGACTGAGATATGATATGCATATGAATGTGTATGGCCGAGTATGTAAATGCAATGTAAGCAGATAGCTCAACAGCGGAAATGACATTGGTGGGTATCAACAGAATAAGCATGTAGCCTAGACATGGTTTCAAAAATGGATCACAGCTTGATAACTCAATTACTTAGAAATTTCATGGTTACAGTTAAGGTCAGGTAACTACATAGCGCCACAAAAATATCGGAGTCACAATTCACACAGTGCACGCCCACACGCCCGTCACCTAGCATGTGTGTCACCTCAACACCAAACACATAACACATAATTCGGGGTTTCATACTCTCAGCACCAAGTTTAGAAGTGTTATATTCCTCGATTAAGCCAAGAACCAATACCGAGCAGGACAAAAGACGCTCCAAAGTGCCATCCCGCACGTACCGACCTTCGAACGACTCGAAACTAGCTAACAGAAACTCAAATAGATCCAATAAAGCCCAAGGAAACAATTCCAAATGATAAAGGTCGAACCCTTAATCAAAAGCCCAAAATCGGCCAAAAAGTCAAACCCCGTGACCACGCTTCGAAACTTGACAAAACTCACAAAATCCGACAACCCATTCAATTACAAGTCATACTAGTTTCTCTCAAATCCGACTCCAAAGCGATGTTCAAAAACTAAAAAATTCGCATTGTGAAACTTTAGGCAAAATCCCCCAATTTCCTATTTAAAATTCATAATTCAATTACCAAAAATGAAGATAAATTCACAAAATATAATCAAACCGAATAGAGAATACTTTCCCCAATTCATATGGTAAAAATCGCCTTAAAAACGGCCCAAATCTGACCTCCCCAACTCAAAATATGACTAAATGAACAAACCCTTGGTATTAAATATTTTTGCCCAGCTGTTCTGCCTTGTTTCATTTTCCAAACAATCTTGAAACTCGCTTTTGATGCCTCCTATAAATTTCTTGTGAAATTTCAGTCAAGATAGGCTTTTGAATCACCCAATTTGGCCTTAAAATGAGGGAGATATGATATTTTGAAGTTTTAAATGAAGTCTTGTAATTTAAGGGATAAAAATGACATTTTCGTAATTATTTTACACCAGATAATCAGCAACGAAAGAATTTTCGTTTTAGCATCCAAAACTCATCGGAACCTCCTGGACACAAACCATATATGCGTTTCAATCATAAAACACGTTACGAACCTTCTAGCGCACTCAAAACACTGAAAAGAGGTCTATCTTGGTACGATATTGACCATGGTCAAACTCCAAATCCTTAACTTAACTAGTTGCTCAACCAATGATCAAAAATACACCCGAGCCCCTCGGGACCCCATTCAATAATACAAACAAGTCTTAAACACGATACAAACTTATTCGAAGCTTCAAATCACATCAAACAAAATAAAAATGACGAATCGCATCTCAAATAAAAAATCAATGAATTTTGAACTTTTAACTTCCAAAACTCGCGCCAAAACATACCAAATCAACCCGGAATGAACCAAATTTTGCACAAAAGTCCCAAATGACATAACAAAACTATTCCAATTCCCGGAACCACGATTTGAATCCGATATCCTCAAAGTCAACTCTCGGTCAAACTTATGAACTTTCCAAACCTTCAAATTTCCAACTTTCGCCAATTTGTGCCGAAACCTTCTAGAAATATCGATATGCAAATCTGGGCATATGTACGAGTATAAAATCACCATCCAGACCTAACGGAACCATCAAAACTCCATTCTGAGGTAAAATTCGCAAAAGTCAATCTTTGTCAACTCATCTTGCATAAAGCTTCCTTGTTGAGAATCATTCTTCCAAATCAATTCCGAATAACTTGAAAACCAAGACTGACGATTCACACAAGTCATAATACATCATACAGAGCTACTCATGCCCTCAAACTACCGAGAGAAGTGCAAATGCTCAAAACAATCGGTCGGGTTGCTATGCCCTCCCCAACTAAAACATACGTTCGTCCTTGAACGTGCCCAGAGTTGTTCTTAAGACGCCAGATCACCGTGTAACTTTACCATGCACGTACCCGATGGTTATCCCACGTCACCCTGTTACATATAGGCCCAACAACACAACATACAGATCATTACTTCAACCTTAGCCCGTAAGCCTCAGAAACCTATTTCCAACATTCGAAATTTCCTACAAGACCCGAATCTCGCTTCCACACGCTGTATAATTCTGAATAAACTGCATCGAGCCTTAACCATAACGCAAGACACAATCACATGATGTACCACTTAACTCAAATTCTCATATCAATAATTTCTAATCACCGTAGCTGCTTAAAAAATAAATCGGTACTGGTAATAAACCTCATATAAAAAAAACCTCATTCTAAAACTTTCGTACACTGCCGATGATGAAAGAAACACGCAGTAACTCGTAACCACTTATCAGAACAACAAGTCATGGAACTCTCACTCTTTCGACAAGAACTATAGCCAATTTCTAAGCCGACTTCTGATATTATCCTCCTTACATGCTATAATCAAATCCGATAGTATCCATTCTAGTTCCAATGACCTCATCTCATCCAACACAGCCACTCTAGTGACATGCCACATCAATACAATCTAAAGCCACAACCCGTGCAATCCGTGCACTAATAAGAAACAATCCAGATGTACTCAATCATGGAAAATAATTTAAATGAGAGAACCATCCTGCAAGTTCAACAATCCAAATGTACTCAATCATGGAAAATGACTTAAATGAGAGAACCATCCCGCAAGCTCAACAAGTACCACCACAACCGAAATGCTACGAACCCATCATACCTAGTAGAACCATGACACACGAATCTAACACAAATGATCATATCTTAACATAACCCCCCTGCAATGTATGATCCCATCCAAACACTGGTCCATATGAAATACCTCAGCCACCATGCTCAAAAATCAATAACCACACCTAATTCTACTTCAAGTACCCAAGGTGCATGACTATAAATCAAAGAGAGACAAATAACACAATACCATAATCCAGAAAGAACATAACCAATGTGCAACCAATCATTCGACACTATAATACCCATCCCGCTCAAATTCCTCTATAAGACACAAATAGAACTGCACCCTATATACATATAACCAACTAATGACAGCCCCTCATGGCATAGAAGGGTAACTCATAGAACATATTAGAACACGAATAAGCTCAACTCTAACTGAATGGCACATCCATCAAAATATTCGTGCGGAGTCAACCAATCCGACCTAGTGTAGAATACACATACTCATTGAGCCTACCGATGGACCCCAAATCAACGTTGATCACCCACAAATAGATAAATAACCCTCCGAAAGCCCACAATGACTGAATCATAACACAATCATATGGCTAGCTTTGGCCACAACTTCACAGTCCACAACCACGAAACAATATTCTCCTGAGAACTCTTAGTCTCCATATCCATAGAACACACGAATCACCATATCTGATCCCAACTCCACCGCTCGAATGTACACATGTCTCATATGCGATCATCCCACAAGGAATACTTCTATAATTCTTCCTTTCCACATAGCAAAATCTAAATATCAACAGTCGATCAACCAGGCGAGCACCACAATACCAATGAAACATCCACAAGTCAAAACACAATGAGCCTCTGAAATGTGCACCATTCTCAGGAAATACCAAGTAGTAATAGAATTCATCTAGACATCTAAAACTGTCCATGTTATCTAAGAATTCATAACGTTCCCTCAAAATTGAACCGTGACCTTGCACATGCAAATCTCAATCTTACACAACACACCGCATCTATCATCCCATCATATGAAAAGCACGAGAATCTCATGATCAGCTCTGAGTCACTAGCAAAATCCATACCCGATCAGTCAGAAACCTTCCATATGATCTATTCTAGGAGAAAATACCAATGTGCAACATGTTCCTCACGCCAATAGGAATTATCTACCTCGAACCATGATAGAAATCATGGAGAACTATTTGGAATCCATTTGAACATAACCAAGCTATAGAACTGACTCCCTCTAACTCAACTAGTCCACTCAGGTCACCATAACCTAAGAACAATGCCACAAAACACTTGTAGAGACTCACCACATCATAAGTACCCAGAGAATCGATCATCACCATTACCATGCTGATCCAACGTACTACCAATCTATCATATTTCTCCGAGTTCCTTCCGAATTACCCTCAAGGTGACACTTCTCCTTGCCAAAACATCACGATCCTTAGCCAAAACTCACCCTACGAGATCCTAAAATGAAATCACACCGCCCCAAGGCCCATAAGTCACTGTATTTCCTCTTAGCACCTCAAAGTACCACAATCGAGGCACCTACTCTGAAGAGACCTTATGTGAGTCTAAATTTGTTTCCTTCACATTCCTGCTACTGAAATGTGTAATCCATAATGATCTAGGAATATCGTGAGTCCTGACACCATCTAATGTATCCTACATATAAATCTTGAACCCATTAGAACCTCTTCGAGAGTCTCCCACTCTACTCAAATATCAATTGTACCTCCCAAACTAGAAGTAATCCACACCTCTAAGAAACCGAGTAAATTCCTACTCCATGCGCACTACATCTTTCACGAATACAATTTAAACTATTCCATGATTCTCATATACCCATAAAGTGTAATACACCATGCACCCAGAATTTTGTTACTCAACTCATCCTCAAACCAACCTCTACAAGCCATAACCAATTCACAAGTATGACTCAGACCAAAACCAATACAACACGTGGCCATGAAATCAAATCGATGATAACAGACTCCCCCACTTGGCTCAAATTCATGGATAAAAACATTTCATAACTCATAATACCACATGCTCTATTACTCCGATAATCCCGTATAGAGATTCAACTCAATCCCTCATAAGCTCATGTAACACAAACCCTCTAATATCTCAAATCGTCTGTAAACCTCGTATTCATTCTCGTGACTGTCAGGTCAACTATTATAACCGATCTGAACTCAAATCACAAAAATATAACCCACTGGTAGAAAAGGAAGTCTCCACAAAACATCATAAGAATTATACATCCGTAGATTACTTCGCAGGTTGTAACCCACCTACTTAGCCTCAAACTGACATCTCTTTATACCCTTTCACAGCCACAACAACTATGCAATCACTTAGTCTTCCTGAGTCAGAACTCACAATAAGACATGAAAATCTACTTCACTCCACAATTAAACAGCATGAAAAATCCCTCAACACACCCATAACTCGAGCCAATACGTCAAATCAAGACAGAAATCAAACACCCAATAGTCCTTTTTACATCTCTAGAAAACTCTTCTCGTCACATTTAATCCATCTGAACCTCACATTATACTCAACATATAGCCATCCCATCATTCATCGAGCCACAAATCCCCCTCGTAGGGACACTATCAGACATATAAGTCCAAAAGAACATGCTCGCACAACCGAAATCTTCGTGCTTAAGCTACAGTCAAAACCCAGCCTCAAGTCCTACAGACTAGCCAATCATCAACACACAAAAATTACATCTCGCACCTCATCCACTAAATCACAAGCTGCCGATGTACAGCTGATACCAAGCACTCATATGCGCACATGAATATGTGGAAGGAATTCAAAGATCTATGCTTCAAACTAAAGCAATGCCGCACGATAACGAAAGAAAGATGGGAAGTTTATCCTAAATGCCTTGTAGCCTCTCGAAGATAGGTATGTACATCACCATACCAATCCGTAAGACTCTACTAGAATCTTGCTCATGACTTGTAGAACCAATGAACCTAGAACTCTGATACCAACTTGTCACGACCCAAAATCTAACTAGTCGTGATGGCACCTAAATCAACCCACTAGGTAAGCCAATTGACAATAAATCAATTCCAATGAAATATAACGAGACAAATAAATAAAGGAAAATATCCGGAACTTAATCATTTTTCAAGGACTGGTAGTACAAATCATGAGCTTCTAAGATTTGTAGTTTACAAAGCTGGTATGAAATAAATAAGTCATCTATTCGAAATGTACATAACAGATTTTTATAAATCTAAGGCTACCATGAATAAGAGGCAACAACAACCGGAACACATGTACATCTTCAAATTTAGCTCTCGTCGATCACAACAACATCAACAACCAACATCTGCATGCATGGTGCAGAAGTGTAGTATAAGTACAACCGACCCCATGTACTCAATAAGTAACAAATCTAACCTTAGGTTGAAAGTAGTGGTGAGCTGACAAGCTTCGGGGTAAAACACCAATAGCCAACAATTCATAATCACATAATGTAAGTAATAAAAGAAGTAACTCAGAGATAAAATGCTTAGTTCGTTCACAGTTCCAGAAAATAGGCCTACTTTTCAAGTATATTAGTGAAAACCAAATCGTTTACCGAAATCTCCAAAAATATGAGTAGGTTTGAAAATTGTGATTTCTTTCCCAAAGGCTTTCAACAGGTAAAAGTTTCATTTTCAAATGGCATGAGGAAAATACATCTTTATGCCTACTTGTCAATGTATGCATGCCAACAATAATACCATGCAGTGATAAAACCATATGCATACTCTTAGTGCATCAATGCACTCTGTCCTTCCAATCACTCAATCCTCATAATCACTTAGTCGTCACAGTCACTCAGTCCTCCCAATCATTCAACACTTGGCACTCGTACTCAGTAGGTACCTGCACTCATTGGGGGTGTGTACAGACGCCGGAGGGGCTTCTTCAGCCCAAGCGCTATAACAAGTCAATCATGGCATAAATAAGTAAAACGTGATGCGTCGTGCAACCCGCTCCCATCATAAATCAATTAAACATGTTGCACCGTGCAACCTAATCCCATAAACATCCTCACTATGTCCCCGGCCTCACTCAATCATCAATCTCTCCAATCTCTCGGGCTCTCAATGTCATGAAAAATCAACCCAATATAATGATGTACTGTATCAATAAATGGCAATAGAGACTGAGATATGATATACATATGGATGCGTATGACCGAGTATGTAAATGCAATGTAAGAAGATAGCTCAACAACGAAAATGACCTCGGTGGGTCTCAACAGAATAAGCATGTAGTCTAGACATGATTTTTAACATAGATCACTACTCGATAGCTTAAGTACTTATAAATTTCATGGTTAAAGGTAAGGTCATGTAACTACATAGTGCCACAGAAATAGCGGAGTCACAATTCACATGGTGCACGCCCGTCACCTAGCATGTGTATCACCTCAACACCAAACACATAACACATAATTCAAGGTTTGATACCCTCAGCACTAAGTTTTGAAGTGTTCTTACCTCGAATAAGCCAAAAACTAATAACGAGCAGTCCAAACGACGCTCCAAAATTCCATACCGCATGTATCGACCTCAGAACAACTCGAAACTATCCAAAAGCAACTTAAATGCATCGAATAATGCCCAAGGAATTTATTCCAAATGATAAAGGTTGAACCCTTAATCAAAAGTCCAAAATCGGCGAAAAAGTCAAAATCCAGGCCCATGCTTCAGAACCCAAAAAAGCTCATAAAATTCGATAACCCATTCAATTACGAGTCCAACCATACTAGTTTCACTCAAATCCGACTCCAAATCGATGCTCAAAACACAAAAATTCACATTATGAAACTTTAGGCAACCCCTCCCCCCACCCCCTCCCCGCCCAATTTTCTCTTTAAAAGTCACAATTCAATTACAAAAAAAGAAGATAGATTCACGAAATATAACCAAAAACCGAGTAGAGAACATTTACCCCAATTCGTATGCTGAAAATTGCCTAAAATATTACCCAAATCCGAGCTCCCCAACTCAAAATATGACCAAATGAGTAAACCATGGTATTAAATATTTTTGGTTAGGTGTTCTGCCTTGTTTTGTGTGCCGAACGTTCCCAAAACTCACTTTGATGCCTCAAATAGATTTCTTGTGAAATTTCAGTCAAGATAAGCTGTTGAATCACCCAATTCGACCTTAAAATGAGAGAGATGTGATGTTCTGATGTTTTAAATCAAGTCTTGAAATCTAAGGGATAAAAATGACATTTTCGTAATTATTTTACACCACAAAATCAGCAACAAAAGAATTTTTGTTATAGCACCCAAAACTCATTCGGAACCTCTGGGACATAAATCATAAATGTATTTCAATCATAAAACACACTACAAACCTGCTCGCGCACTCAAAAACCGAAAATAGGTCATCTTGACCTGATGTTGACCATGGTCAAACTCCAAATCCTTAACTTAACTTAACTAGTTTCTTAATCAATTATCAAAAACACACCCGATCCCCTTGGGACCCCATTCAATCATACCAAAAAGTCTTAAAATACAATATTAATTTATTCGAAGATTCAAATCACATCAAACAACATATAAATGACGAATCGCATCTCAAACCAATAATCAATGAAGTTTGAACTTTTAACTTCCTTACCTCGCGCCGACACATACCAAATCAACCCATATTTTGGACACAAGACCCAAATGACATAATGTAATGACCCGGTCGGTCGTTTCGAGAGTTATAGCCCATTTCTCCCATTCCTGCTTCTTTTGTGCTTTACAACTATATTATATCTTACCGGGTTGGTTGGTTCGGGTTCGAAGTAGTTTCAGAGTGAATTGAGACACTTAGTCTCTTAAATTAGAAGCCTAAGTTGGAAAAGTCAATCAGATATTGACTTGTGTGTAAACGACCTCGGATATGAATTTTGATGGTTCCGTTAGATCCGTTAGGTGATTTTGGACTTAGGAGCGCGTCCGGAATGTGATTTGGAGTTCTGTAGTGGATTATGCTTGAATTGGCCAAAGTTGGAAATTTGGCGATTTTGGCCGATAGTGGAAATTTTGATATCGAGGTACTATTTGATTTTCGGAAGTTGGAGTAGGTTCATGGTGGCATTTATGACTTGTGTACAAAATTTGAGGTCAATCGGACGTGATTTGATAGGTTTCGGCGTCGTTTGTGGAATTTGGAAATTTTAACGTTCATTAGGCTTGAATCCGAGTGTAATTCGTGTTTTGATGTTGTTTGAGGTGATTTGAGGAGTTGACTAAGTTCGTATGATGTTATGGGACGTGTTGGTATGTTGGGTTGAGGTCTCGAGGGCCTCGAGTGAGTTTCGGGTGGTTAACGAATCATTTTTGGCCTTTGAAAGATGGCTGATAGCTTTTCGCATTTTTCTTCTGGTTTCCTTATACGCAATCGCATAAGTTCATCCACAAACGCGTAAGCTTATTTATGGCAGAGGTCATTTTGTTCTATGTGGTTGGAGAGTAAGGGAAACAATCGCATAAGTTTATTAAGATGTGCATTGCGAACGCGTAGCTGAGGCCGCGTTCGCGTAGAAGGATTTGAGCAGTAGACGAGGGGAGGAAATTGCTTTACGCGATCGCGTGGGGCTGGACGTGTTCACATAGGTTTGAGAGGCAGTGATACGTGATCGTTTGGGTGATTTCGCGATCACATACAACAAAAAGTGTGGGCAGTCTGCTTTGTGCTTCGCGATTGCTAGGCCATTTCTGTGATCGCGATAAAGGATAACTGGGCAGCAGATTTAAATGTTCAAAACGAGGGTTTGAGTTCATAACATAAAAATCGATTTGGGAGCTCGGTGGGAGGCGATTTTTGAAGAGATTTTCACATGGGTGTTTGGGGTAAGTGATTCCCAATTGGTTTTGACTAAATTCCGCGATTATAAACTTAATTTCATCATTTAATTTGTGATTTGCGATGCAAATTAGGGAAAAAGAGGAAGAACCCTTGTGTTAGATTTTTGAGGTTTTGAATGAGATTTTGTTATCAGAATTAAGTAAATTTGGTATGGTTAGACTCGTGAGTGAATAAGCTTTCGATTTTTGTGATTTTTGTCAGATTTCGAGACGTGGGCTCGAGGGCCGGGTTCGGGCCAATTTCAGATTTTATGCTATAACTTAATATGTATCTTGTGGATTTGATCCCTTTAGCCTAAATTGATTGTGGTGTACTACTTGTGGCTAGATTCGGAATGTTCGGAGGCCGATTGAGAGGCAAAGGCATCGCGGAGTAAGGATTTGCTTGGTTTGAGGTAAGTAATGCTTTCAAACTTGGTCATGTGGGTTCGAAACCCCAAATTTACTGTTATGTGGTTGGTATTGAGGTGACGCGCACACCAAGTGATGGGCGTGCAGGCGTGCACTGTGAGGATTGTGACCTGGTTGGCTCCATGGCACCGTATAGTGACTCTATCTCATTGTTTTTCATATTTTCACTATGTGATAAAGTAGTTGAACGGTTGATCATGTTAGATATCATGTTTAGGCTTATTTCCGGTATCGTGGAGACCCAAGTGCTCGTTTCTTGCTGTCACTTCACTGTTTTACTGATATTTTGTACTCAGTCATGTACATGCATTTTATGTCATATACCAGTCTCAGTTGATATCGATCGCATCCTCATATTACTGTTTCGAGCTAGTTTCGTGATATTTTGTGCCCATGGGTGAGAGACTGGAGAGGTTGAGGACTGAGTGAGGCTGAGAGCTGATTGTGAGTGACATATATGGGATCGGGCTGCATGCCGCAGCCGATATATTAATGTTATGATAGCGCTTGGGTTGTAGGAGCCTCTTCGGAGTCCGTAACACACCCCTAGTGAGTGCAGTTGGTATGATTGAGGGATGGATCTTCCCTAGAGATGGATCTTATCCGAAGTACTTGTTACCTGGAGATGGATCTTCTCTACAGGGCTGGAATGCCCTTATTCATCAGTACTGGGTGACCTATGGTCAGCGTAATATATATTCCGGGATGGAACTTCCCTGGGCCGTATGAACCATATATAGTACCGAGTGGTTGAGATATCGAGAGTGAGGGAATTTGAGGCGGACATCATGATGCATCACTTACAGTATGTGCATTGGCATGTAGTGGCAGTAGAGTCATATTCATTACACTGTACATATCTGCTTTATTTCCCGATTAATGGGGAGGATTTCTATGTTTTTAGCCTTGGGTACAACAGAAATATACATGAAAAAATTATATTAAAAGAGCTAAAAGCTGGTAACTTTAAAGAAACAATCAACTACATAACTATACAGAATTTGAAAACGAATATGTGAAAAATATAAAAATTTAAAAATATAGAATATCAAATTTATAATTTTATAAAATCAATAACATAAAAAGTACTAAAGGCAAAGGAAAAACTACAAGTAATATACCCGTCATATGGTAATCCCGGATAACTTGATAAAACCAAATTAACAAGTAAATATGAATGAAAAAATTAAAAAAAAATACAGGATCAGAATTCCAAATAAAGATAAACTGCATAATAACACCAAAGGTCCAGAATTTACAAATATAATGTTGTAATTATATATAATAAAAAATAATAACTACCCAACTAAACAATGATCGTCAAAAGTTAAGATCATATATGGAGAAAATAAAGAATACCCATGAGAGACTTTTTCATGAGATGGGTCATACTAAATTAATCATGTGGAGGCTTGTTTAAGCCTTTTCCTTCTTAGAATTATCAAATTAAAGAAAACAAAGAAATACTTTTTGATATAGGTATGGTATGATGCCTATAATACAAATATTTACAAAAGTTAAGAACTTATAATTGTAAAAGCAACTGAAGCGCGCAACAATAAGGAAGGGTAAAAGAGAGGAGATAGTAGAAGAAGTAAGTGATAGAGTGGCAAAAGAGATGTGGAAATTGTTTCGCCACTTTTTCCTATAGGGTTTCCTAGTGCTGAACAGCCTTTGACCTTACGAGAATTGGGGAAAATATTTCATTAAGTGCAGTTTTGGTGGGAAATGTTTTGGCAGATTTTTTAGAAGAAATTTTAGGGTACACTTGTAAAGTGTTGCATTTAATATGACAATATAACAACTCTTTAAGAACGTCGCAACACACCTAAGAAGCGTGGAATTTTTTTTTATATTTAGGCAACACTTAAAAATGTTGTTTTTATATTTAAAAGGAACGCTTTATAAGTGTTATCTTAGAATCCGTGTCTGAAGACTGTACTCATAGGCTACGCCTAAAAATTGCTCCTATAGATACTTTTGACAACACTTTTTGAGCGTTTTCTAAATTAGTGTCACGACCCAAATTTTCCTATAGGCCATGATGGCGCCTAACGTTGCCGCTGGGCAAGCCAACAATGAACTAACCAAAAGATTGTTTCTTTTAACATTTTAAAAATAGCTAATTTTTAATTAGAGCATAAATAGAACGTAAAAGTGTAATAAGATGATAGAAAAATAATTTTTAAGAGCAAATGAGATAAGTAAAGTAACCCAAAAATCATCATGTGTCTACTAGAATAACTTTCAAGACCTGGTGTCACAAGTGTATGAGCTACTATTAGAAAATACAAAAGAATACTACAATACTGTCTGAAGTGAAATAGATAGAAAATAAAGCAAAAGAAAGGCTTTGGCTGCTGCAGAATAGGCTCAGAAGGCAGCTCACCGCAGAGTCTCGTGGGATCAAGGATGCGTGCCGGATTGATATCCAGATGCACCTGCCTTAGATCCTGCATATTTAGTGCAGAAGTGTAGCATGCATACATAAACAACATGTACCCAGTAAGTATCTAGTCTAACCTCGAAGAAGTAGTGATGAAGGGTCAACTTCGACAATTACTATGGGCTAATAATAAAATACCGAAACTCTAAATAAGTAGGGGGTATGTAAATGATAATAATCCTCAATCACAAGAAATAAATAAACAATTCTTTCTCCGATAGTAAGTCCTAACTCAATTCCCATCATCGTATCATTTAACCTCTCAAGCCAACAAAAATGATATCAAGCCAATAAAATAAAATTTTCAAAAAGATATGTGTGCATTTGATGAATGTAGTTATTTAAAATATAGTAATATGCAAAATCAAGTAATTTAGATTAACCAATCACTGTGACATAATTTAGAAACATTGCGACTTCCTTGCTTTAGAATTTTGAGGGTCCTCCTCAAAATTCTGCCCCAGTTAAAAAGAAATGCTTTGACTATTTTGTGTATGACGAAGTTGGCTAGACTTGCTTTAGAATTTTGAGGGTCCTCCTCAATATTCTGCCCTAGTTTCTGACCATGGCAAAATGAATATTTTATTGAGATGTGATTGAACCCACAAGGCTGCCTACGTATCGCCTATTAAACGGGAATCAGGTCAAGCATATTCCAATTACATCAAATGAAGGAATGTAAACAATCTAAACAAAGTATCTTTTGATTGCGTTTGAGTTGATAGGCTTTGGCAGAATTTCTCCGTCTATTTCTGCAAGTATGAGCGCTCCTCCTGTTAGTACTTTGTGAATCATGTAGGGTCTTTTCCAATTTGATGAAAATTTTTCTTTAGCTTCATCTTGATGCGGGAAGATCCCCTTTAGCACCAAATGTCTCGACGTGAATTATCTAGGTCTGACCCTTTTATTAAAAGCTCTAGACATTTTCTTTTGGTAATGTTGACCATGATATACCGTATTCATTCTTTTCCGTAAATGAGAGCCAGTTGTTCATTGCGACTCGTATCCATTCTGTGTCACTAATTTCAGCCTCTTGTATGATTCTTAAAGAAGGAATTTCTACTTTAGCGGGAGCGACGACCTCAGTATTGTAGACCAGTAAATAAGGAGTTGCCCCAGTTGATGTGCGAACCGTGGTACAATATCCCAGTAAGGAAAATGGTAATTTCTCGTGTCATTTTTTGTGATTATCTACCATAATCCTTAATATCTTCTTAATGTTCTTGTTGGCGGCTTCCATAACGCCATTCATTTGCGGAATATATGCTGTGGAATTCGTATGCTTGGTCTTGAAAGTTTCACACATAGATCTCATAAAATCACTGTTAAGGTTGGCAGCGTTGTTGGTGATGATTGATTCCGGCACCCCGAATCAATAGACAATACGATCCTTAGCGAAATCTGGTACGGCCTTCTTAGTTACAGCCTTGTAAGATGCGGCTTCAACCCATCTTGTGAAATAGTCTATGGCCACTAGAATGAACTTGTGCCCATTTGAAGCGGCGAGTTCAATTGGACTAATGACATCCATCCCCCAAGTGGATAAAGTCCAAGGTGCTCTTGTTGCATTGAGTTCATTGGGTAGCACTTATATCATATCGGCATGTACTTGACATTGATGACCCTTTTGGACATACCTGATGCAGTCTGTTTCCATAGTCATCCAAAAATATCCTGCTCTTAATATCTTTTTAGCTAAGATAAAGACATTCATGCGTGGTATGCAAGTTCCGACATGTATTTCTTCGAGTAGTTTGGATACTTCCTTTGGCGTCGACACACCGTAACAACCCGAGATCTGGAGTCCTTCTGTATAGAATTCCTCCACTTTGGAAGAAGTGGTTAACTAATCTTCGGAGTGTGCGTTTATGAGTATGATTTTCTTGCT
The DNA here is from genome assembly GCA_005239525.1 of Nicotiana knightiana. NCBI lineage: Eukaryota > Viridiplantae > Streptophyta > Magnoliopsida > Solanales > Solanaceae > Nicotiana > Nicotiana knightiana. Next base: position 79,955 of record ML406455.1, read on the forward strand.
CCGAGTATTCTCTTTTTGCCAAACATTCTTTGATGTCGTGGAACCACGTATTTCCATCAGTTTCTTCTTCAACATGAGCACAATAAGCTGGCTGATTATGAATCCCTACTAGGATAGGATCGATGAAATTCTTGTCTGGGTGTTGTATCATGGAAGATAGAGTGGCCAATGAATCTGCTAACTCATTCTGGATTCTCAGAACATGTTTGAACTCTATCTTTGTGAATCTCTTCATCAATTCTTGTACATAGTTAAAATACGGCAGTATTTTGGTATTCTTTATAGCCCATTCTCCTAGAACCTGATGTACCAAAAGGTTTGAATCATCAATTACTAGTGATTCCCGAACATTCTTGTCAATGGTCAACTTGAGTCCCAAGATGCAAGCCTCATATTCTGCTATATTGTTGGTACATGGAAACCTGAGCTTTGCGGATACTGGATAGTGTTGACCTGTCTTTGATACTAAAACTTCTCCAGTACCCACTCCTTTGAAGTTTGCGGCCCCATCGAAGTATATTCTCCAACCATCGTAGATTTCGGTGATATCTTCCCCTACAAATGATACCTCTTCATCGGGAAAATATGTTTTCTGTGGTTCATATTCTCCACCTACATGATTTTCAGCTAGATGATCCGCCAATGCTTGCCCCTTGACAGCCTTCTGAGTTACGTAGATGATATCAAACTCACTCAGCAGTATCTTCTATTTCGCCAACTTCCCTATAGACATGGGTTTCTGGAAGATGTATTTTAGCGGATCCATCCTAGATATGAGATACACGGTGTAGGCACAGAAGTAATGCCTCTACTTTTGAGCTATCCATGTTAAAGCGCAGCAGGTGCGTTCCAACAAATACTACCGCGCTTTGTAGGGTGTGAACTTTTTACTTAGATAGTATATGTCTTGCTCCTTTCTTTATGTCTCATCGTGTTGTCCCAAGACGCAGCCGAAACCTCATCTAGTACAAACAAATAGAGTAGCAGAGGTCTCCCAGGTTCCGGTGGGACAAGGATCGGTGGCGTGGACAAATATTCCTTGATCCTGTCAAAGGCTTTCTAACATTCTTTAGTCCAACTTGTTGCAGTGTCTTTCTTCAACATTTTGAAAATTGGTTGACAGATCACAGTTGATTGTGCTATGAAAAGGCTGATGCAATTGAGACGCCCTAAGAAACTCATCACATCTTTTTTGTTCTTTGGGGGTGGCAAGTCTTAGGTAGCCTTCACTTTTTATGGGTCTAGCTCAATTCCTTGGCGGCTGACGATGAACTCTAACAATTTTCCAGCAGGGACTCTGAAGGCACATTTTGCGGGATTCAGTTTCATATTGTACTTTCTAAGTCGATCGAAGAATTTTCTCAATTGTGTTATGTGATATATACCCTTCTTAGATTTGATGATGACGTCTTCCATGCACACCTCTATCTCCTTATGTATCATGTCGTGGAAAATGGTTGCCGTGCCTCTCATGTAAGTGGGTCCAGCATTCTTTAGGCTAAACGACATGATTTTGTAGCAATACACTCCCCATGGTGTAATGAAGGCTGTCTTTTCGGCATCTTCTTCATCCATCCAGATCTGATTATATCCCGCGAAGCAATCTACAAAGGAATGGAGTTCATGCCTGGCACAGTTGTCGATCAGTATGTGCATATTGGGCAACATGAAATCATCTTTGGAACTTGCTCTGTTTAAGTCCCGATAGTCGACACACACTCTGACTTTCCCATCTGTTGGCCCATGTCACTGAATGGGTTTTGAAGATTGACAAATGTTGACAAGTTGAACCAGGTCCATCAAAGCATACACACCTGAACGGAGCAGTTGGCATAAGAATCGTACAAGCATAGGAGATATCAGTGATTGCTGAGTATCAAAGAACTAAGAGGATGTCTCCTAATACGAAAAGATTACAAACTGATGAAGATGACATAAGTTGAATTTAGCTGGGACAGAAATAAAGGAAGGAAGTTGAGTTTGGTTCGAATTGGTTTACCCAGGTAGAGTTGAACTGGAATTGGAAGACAAGCTGAAATTCATCGTTGCACAGAGAATAAATTTAACCATATTCTGAAAGAAAAATTCCCAGATATTTGCAAGCAGAAGTATTGTGCAAAGGCTACAGTTCAACTAGAAGAAACAGTTCCATATGTATATCAGTGAGTCTAGTTAGTTGTAGTAGGAGTTTTAACATTGTATCTTTTCAGCTTTAATAGAAGCAATTGTAATAGGTACACATTGTTCAAGTTAGAGTTAGCTTGAAGTCTGTAGAAATTAGCTAGAGGCTAGTTGATACAAAGAGGATTAGAGTTAGTCCTAGGATTACAAAAGAGTTTATTTTGTAAGTCCGTTTGGCTCAGAGTTTTTAGTGAAGTGTTTGAGCAAATCCTACTGAGGAGTAGGTCGTGGTATTTCACCTTTTGAGCCAGGTGTTTTCCACATAAAATATCGGTGTCTTTACTTTACTGCTTTAATATTCCGCAAATAGTAGTAAGTAGTACAGCAAGAAGAACCAGGTTCTTCTTATTAGACATCACTCAAAAATTGGGTACTGCACAATTAACTTATAATATTGTGTGGTATTGACGTCTAAAACATCAATTGGTATCAGAGCGGGTTATCCTTGAAAAGGATAACACCTTGGAAAAGATCAAGATGAGTGCACCACCTGGGAACTGAGAAGGTCAATCAACTGCAAGGCCACCACTCTTCAGTGGCTAGTACTATTCTTGGTGGAAGAATAGAATGAAGGACCACCTTATTGGAGAGGAATATGAACTCTGGGACATAGTCACTGATGGACCACTTGCAACAATGAAGAAAACTGCTGAAGGTGTAGATGTACCTAAGACTAGGGCTGACTGCACGGCTGAAGATCTGAAGAAATGGGAGAAGAATGCCAAAGCAAAGAACTGGCTAGTGTGTGGATTAGGAACAGATGAATACAGTAGAATCCAAAGCTGCACCACTGCCAAGGAAATCTGAGATACTCTACAAGTAGCTCATGAAGGAACAGCTCAAGTGAAGAGGTCTACAGATACACTACTATACTCTCAGTATGAAAACTTCACTATGAAAGAAGGAGAGACAATTCAGGAAATGTACACAAGATTCACAACCTTGACAAATGAACTCAAGTCTCTTGGAAGAATCATTATTGAAGAAGACAAGGTAGAGAAGATCTTGACAAGGGTTCTGCCTATCTCCTGGGAAAGCAAGATCACTGCTATCCAGGAATCAAAAAATATGGCAACCCTTAGACTGGATGAGTTGATTGGAAACCTCACTGCTTACGAACTCAGAAGGCAAACCATGAATATGGATGCCCCAAAGAAGGAGAGAAGTCTAGCATTGAGGATCACTAAGGGAGCCGATCTGGAGGAGGATGAGATGGTCATGATAACCAAAGAATTCAGAAACTTTCTCATGAGAAAGAAGGGCATCTCCTGGGGAGGAAACTTGAACAAGGCAAAGGCGCCAAAAAGGTCAGCTAGTGAGGGATGCTACAAGTGTGGAAAGACTGGTCATCTCATCAAAAATTGCCCTTAGTAGGAAGTAGAATGGAGGAAGGAAAGATAAACACAACAAAGGCTATGGTTGCTGCTTGGGGGGAAAGTTCAGATGAAGAATTAGAAGATGGGGAGACTAAAGAACAGGCTCTCATGGAAATTGGAGAATCTGATGAGGAGACTTATGAAGAACCAGAGGTAAGTATCTCAAAACTTAAAACTAAAATAAAGTTTTTATCTAAGGAGAAACTCTCTGAGTTGCTACTTGACTTCATAGATGATTCTGAGGAAACAACCAAAGAGAAGGATCAACTATCTAAAGAGTGTGCAATGCTAAAAGCAAAATGCATGGACCTGGAAATAAGGATCAGTGAATCTGAAAAGAAAAATACTGTCTTGATGAACAAGGTTCATTCACTCGAAATTGAGATTCTAGAGCTAAAATCTGAAAACTTAAAGTTAAGAATAGGATCCAGTAAAAAGGTAGTTGATCACTCTCATGTTGTGTTAGAATAAGACTTAGGTAATCTGAAAGATAAAATGTATGCCAAGGATGAGCAGATAAGTTCTCTTAAAGAAGATCTTGGCAAAGTCAAACATGAATTAGATTGAACCTGTAAATGGAATAAATCCTCCGACGCCCTGATTTGGCTTCAAGAGAATCGTAGTAGCAACAAGAGAGGGATTGGCTCTGGAAGTCAATTGCCCAAGTGGGATCCCAAAAACAAGTATCTCACTCTTCCTGAGAATAAAATCTACACCCATTGTGGTAAGACTGGACACTACAAATATGAGTGTACTGCAAAAGAGCAGGCCAGTCGAAAAAAATGAGAGGTTTGTAAAAGGGAAAAATTGGCTGCCAAAGTGGGCCAGGAAAATTTTTATTCATCCATCCTCTCATAGAAAAGGACCGTTTGGGTTCTTAAGACTAACCTTTGATTCCTTTTGTAGGTTCAAGTGAGGGGAAATAGCCAGATTTGGTACTTGGATAGTGGCTGCTCAAAGCATATGACTGGGAACATGGAATAGTTCCTTTCACTTGAAAGTCTCAAAGGAGGAAATGTCTCCTTTGGAAACGGAAAGAAAGGTGAAATCATTGGGGTTGTGATCCCCTCCTGTGGCACAAACGACTTGGTCATGCAAGTCTAACTCAGCTTAACAAACTAGTCTCTAAGGACTTAGTGGTGGGGCTTCCTAACATTAAGTTCAAGGAAGACAAAGTTAGTGAGACATGTGCCAGGGGGAAGCAGGAACTAGAAGATGAGGAGCTTGGACTGGTGAGGAGCAATGACCACATTGAAGCACCTAGGGCAGATGGAACAGGTGATGGACCAGGTTCAACAACACCACGCAACTCGACAGGGGGAATTCTACATGAAAATACTGGCCCTGATCCTGTTCCACAACTACAAGACAACATGGAACAATCCAGAAGTGAACAACTAGTACTCAAACCACACAGATATCAGAGTTCTAACCCTCTAGAGAACATCATAACAGACTTGAGATTTGGAATCACAACTAGATACTCCTTGAAAAATCTGTGTGCGTTTGATGCATTTCTATCCTTGATTGAACCAAAGAACATTGCTGAAGCCCTGCAAGATGCTGACCGGGTAACTACCATGCAAGAAGAGCTAAATCAATTTGAGAGGAGTCAAGTATGGCACTTGGTACCCGGGCCACTAGACATATCAATAATTGGCACCAAGTGGGTCTTCAGGAACAAGCTCGATGAGGATGGAGCTGTTACAAGAAATAAGGCTAGACTAGTTGTTCAAGGATACATCCAAGAAGAGGGAATTGACTATGATGAGGCCTTTGCTCCTGTGGCAAGATTGGAGGCAATTAGACTTCTTATAGCATTTGATGCACACATGGAATACACTCTTCATCAGATGGATGTAAAGAGTGCCTTTCTTAATGGCTATTTTAAGGAAGATGTATTTGTAAAATTGCCTCCTGGTTTTGAAAGCAAAGGGTCACCTGATCATGTATATAAACTTGACAAGGCTCTCTATGGTCTCAAGCAAGCGCCTAGAGCTTGGTACGAGAGGTTGTCAAAATTCCTGTTGGAACATGGGTACAAACGAGTCAAGATAAACAGTACTTTGTTCCTAAAGGAAAAGGGAAAAGATCTTCTGATTGTGCAAATATATGTTGATGATATCATATTTGGAGCAACTACTGAAAAGCTTAGCAAGGAATTTGCTACATTAATGGAGAGTGAGTTTGAAATGAGTATGATGGGTGAGCTAACCTTCTTCTTAGGTTTGTAAATCAAACAAACTCCACATGGCACAATGATGCATCAATAGAAGTATGTGAAAGAAATCCTCAAGAAATTCAAAATGGAGGATTCAAAGGAGATAGATACACCAATAGCCACAACTACAAAATTGGATGTGGATGAACCTAGTTCATCTGTTGATCGGAAGACATACAGAGGGATGATTGGGTCTCTACTCTATCTTACTGCAAGTAGACCTGATATTGTGTTCCGTATGGGACTATGTGATAGGTTTCAAGCCAATCCAAAAGAGTCCCACCTCACTGCAGTAAAAAGAATTTTAAGATATCTGAAGGACAGCACTGATATGTGCCTTTGGTATCCTAAAGGTAGTAATTTTGACCTTGAAGGATGTGCTGATGCTGATTATGCAGGTTTCCTGGTTGACATGAAAAGCACTTCAGGAACGACTCATTTTTGGGGCTCCTGCCTTGTCTCTTGGGTCACCAAGAAACAAAATTCAGTGGCCTTGTCTACTGCTGAGGCTGAATATGTGGTTGCGGCCTCTTGCTGTGCCCAGTTACTATGGATCAAGCAACAACTCCTGGAATTTGGTATAGATGTGGGATGAATTCCTATTTAATGTGATAACACTAGTGCAATTAGTATGACTAAGAACCCGGTTCATCACAAGAGAACTAAGCACATAGATGTTAGGCACCATTTCCTGAGGGATAACTATGAAAAAGGAATGATCTCAATCAAATTTTGTGTTAATGATCGTCAAATTGCTGCTATATTTACCAAAGTATTGAGTAGGGAGCATTATGGGATAAAGAGGCTTGAATTAGGGATGATTAAGATCACCTAATTGAAAAAAAAGGAAGTTTTTTTGACTAGAAAATTTTAATTAGGTACTTAATTAGATTAATCATTGCTCGGTACTATGTCTCTATTGCCATACTCTTCCGCCATGTATTAATATGATTCCCTAGTTACTAATGATGTTTCTCTATCTTTGAGAATTGAGGCAAAATAATGATTTTTAACAAGATGAACCTGGTTCATCCATTCTGGTTTACATGACTGACAAGGTACGCTCTTATATCCATACATGTATTAATTCAAGTACAGTCATACATGAGCAGAACTCTATCCATTTATGGTTCAAATTCAATAATAAACTAGTTCCAAGAAGTCCCCTCTCAAGTAATTAGCCTAGTTTTAGGGGGAAAGTTACTGTCTAATCAATGACCAATCACTGACAGTCATTAATCGATTAATATCCTACTTGGGTTAATATACTTCTGTTATAATCTCCCCAACCACAAGTTATAAATAGGCCATCATTACCCATTGTGCATAAAGTAACAGTCGAACCTTTTAAAACTTACTCAACTCAAAATCCCTACTGCCTTTTATTTTCTTCTCTCTCTAATAAAATCAAAATCATGTCGTCTTCTCCACCAGCTTCTTCTGACTCATCCCCAAATAGAGATTATGATGGGGGAAACTATGAATCCGACCTAAACTCTCCCTCAGTTTATAGTTCCGAGTCTCCTGAAAAGTCATCAACCCCAGAACACTCTACAATCCCTGAACCCACACAAAACCCTACCCCAACCCCCAAAACCCGTCATGTTAAGGTTCTTGCACACAAATATGTGGCTTCTGGTTCAAGAGAAAAATTCTTGGAAGAATTGTTACATGCTGAGGAAGGCTCCACACCTGAATCATCCAATGATTCATTCAAATAAGCCAATGAAGAAGAAGCACCTGGTTCATCCAGTGTTGAGAAAGGTAATACTGAAGTTACCTCTGATTTAAATTCTGCTGAAAATCGATTTGTGTTGGTGGGGTCTGTAGTGGATGTGGAAGTGCCAAGAAAGCAAAGAAAATTTTGGAAAGAGAAAAATCTTGAGAATGAGAGAGAAGTAGATGTGAGGGGATCCGGGAAGGATGGTACCACAGTTGCAATTTGTGGCCCCATTCTTGAAAATCTAGAAAAAGATGTCATGGTTTTAGGGGGAACTACTGAAGTTGAGGAAGTTGTTGTTGGGTTGGAGAAGTTTATGAAGGAAATAGATGAACATGTTTCTTCTGGGGAAGAAACTTTGGCTGAAAGACTGAAGAAGCTGGGGGACTCATACAACCCCAAGAAGAGAAGGACTCCAAAGTCCAAAAAGTCTAAAGCCTCAGTTCCTTCAAAGAAAAGGAAGACTGCTGATTCTGTTGGTGTACTTGTTCCTAGGGTACGTAATACGAGAAATACTGTACAAGAAGAGGAGGAGAAGTTGGAAAATGCTCTGCAACAGAGCAAAAGAAAGAAGGAAGAGAAGGGGAAAGCAAAGGTAGGGGAGCCTGTTGAAGCTATTGTTGACGATGAAGAGGTGTTGGACCTGGTCCAACAAGAAGAGGAGGCTGCTCCAGTGGTTATCAATACACCCAAGCCCAAAAAGGCTAAGACTTATTCAAAGAAGTCAGCTACTATGTCCATCACCACTGGGAGTACTGCTTCGAGGACAAGGTCTAAGATAGAGAAGGTGAAGAAAGTACAGATTGTTGAGAGGGATGATGATCCAGAATGGAGTGGAGAGGAAGAGAAGGAGGTTGGAAAAATGTCTACTGATAGAGTTGCCATGTTTGGCAAGAGAAAAATCATGAAAGGAAAATTGTTGAAGGATTTGGAGGAGCCTGGAATGAGGTATTTACTGGATTTTCTGGCAGCGCAGGGCTGGAAGGACATGGTCCTTCGCGATCGCGGAGAGTACTGGACACTGACCATCGTGATCGCGAAGAAGGGATTGCGATCACAGAGTATACCAACACGGACTATCGCGATCGCGACACGGAGGTCGCGTTCGCAGTAAGCAAAATAGAACCCAACCCTCAACCCGCATTTTCACTACGCGTTCGCGTGTGGCCCTTCGCGATCGCATAGAGTACTGCCCCCAGGCTCCACGATCGCAGCTCAGGCCCTGCGTTCGTGTAGGGTAATGTCCCAACCCCCAGCAATACACACATCGCGATTGCATGAGTCACACCGCGATCGCGGGAGCAAAACACCAGAAACAGATCAAAAACCAAATTCTTTCCAACTCTTTGCACCCCGACATCTATCCGAAACTCACCCGAGTCCTCGGGGCTCAAAAACAAATATACACACGACTTCAAATCATCCTACGAACTTATTTGAGTAATATAACCATCAAAATAACATCAAAAACAATGAATTAAACTCCAAAATCTATAGAATTTTCTCAAACTTTATAAACTTCTAAATTCTTCGATTTTGATCCGAAAAACGTCAAACCAAGTCCATTTCTAACCATTTTACAGATAACTCACATAACCCATATCGAACCTATTCCGGGCTCTGGAACCAATATACGGGCTCGGTAACATAGATTTCACATCAAAGTTCATTTTCAAAAGTCTTTCTTATTTTCAGAAAATAATTTTTCTTGAAAAATTCATTTCTCGGACTTGGGACCTCGGAGTTCGATTCCGAGCATACGCCCAGGTCCCATATTTTCCTACAGACCCTCTGGAACCGTCAAAACACGGGTCCGGGTCCGTTTACCAAAAATGTTGATTAAAGTCAACTTCATTCCATTAATTATCATAAATTCAACAGTTCAACACATTTTCACATAACTACTTCCCGGCTACGCACTCGGGCTGTGCACGCACATCGAGGTGAGATTAACGGAGGCTTTCGAGGATTCGAAACACAGTTTTTTGCTAAATTTACACAAGATGACCTTTTGGTCATCACAATCACCACCTCTAAAATACCCGTTCGTCCTCGAACGGACATAGAAAAGTACTTGAATCGAGGAAAAGGTGGGGATAATGGCTGTGCATATCGGCTCGGACTCCCAAGTAGCTGCCTCAACAGGCTGACCTCTCCACTGAACACGAACTGAGGGATAACTCTTCGATCTCAACTGTCGCACCTGCCGGTCTAATATTGCTACCGGCTCCTCCTCATAAGACAAATCCTTATCCGACTGGACACCACTGAAGTCAAGTACATGAGATGGATCTGCAATATACCTCCGGAGCATAGATACGTGAAATACGGGATGCACGGCTGACAAACTAGGTGGCAATGCAAGTCTCTAGGTCATCTCTCCTACCTTGTCCAGAATATCAAATGGACCAATGTACCTAGGGCTCAACTTGCCTTCTTTCCAAATCTCATCACGCCCTTCATGGGTGACACCTGAAGAAATACTCGGTCGCCTATCATAAATGCCAAATCTCGAACTCTGTGATCTGCATAACTCTTCTGCCTGGATTGAGCTGTACGAAGTCTATCCTGAATGATCTTCACCTTGTCCAAGGCATCCTGGACTAATTCAGAACCCAACAATCTAGCCTCTACCGGCTCAAACCATCCGACTGGAGACCGACACCATCTACCATACAACGCCTCATACGGAGCCATCTGAATGCTCGATTGGTAGCTATTGTTGTAGGAAAGCTCAACTAATGGCAAGAACTGGTCCCATGAACCTCCAAAGTCAATAACACAAGCTCGCAACATATCCTCCAAAATCTGAATAGTACGCTCGGATTCTCCGTCCGTCTGAGGATGAAATGCAGTGCTCAAATTAATCTGGGTGCCCAACTCTCGCTGAAATACTCTCCACAAATGGGAGGTAAACTGAGTACCTGTCTGATATAATGGATATAGGCACACCATGCAGTCTAACAATCTCTCTCATATAGATCATTGCCAACTTCTTTGTTGAATACGAAACTGATACTGGAATGAAGTGTGATGACTTGGTCAACCTATCCACAAAGACCTATACTGCATCGAACATCCTCTGAGTCCGTGGGAGTCCAATTACAAAGTCCATGGTGATACGCTCCCACTTCCACTCGGGAAGCTGAATCTGCTGCATCAAACCACCAGGTCTCTGGTGCTCGTACTTAACCTGCTGACAGTTCAAACACCGAGCTACATAAGCTACAATATTCTTCTTCATACTCCGCCACCAATAGTGCTGCCGAAAGTTCTGGTACATCTTTGTGGCACCCGGATGAATAGAATACCAGGAACTATGGGCCTCCTGAAGTATCAACTCACGAATACCATGCACATCAGGTACACAAATCCGACCCTGCATCCCCAAAACTCCCTCAACATCAACCGTAACCTGCTTGTTATCTCCGTGCCTGACTCTATCTCTAAGAATAAATAAATGGCGATCATCATACTGCCTGGCCCGAATACGATCATACAAAGAAGAACGGGCTACGGTATGGGTCAAAACACTACCAGTCTTAGAAACCTCCAATCTCACAAATCTGTTGGCTAAAGCCTGAACATCCAAAGCAAGAGGTCGCTTTCCGACTGATAAATAGGCAAGACTATCCATACTGGATGACTTCCGGCTCAAAGCATCGGCCACCACATTGGCCTTCCCAGGATGATAAAGAATGGTAATATCATAATCCTTCAGCAACTCTAACCATCTCCTCCGTTATGTTCAACTCCTTCTTTTTGAACAGATACTGTAAGCTCTTATGATCCGTGAACACCTCACATGTCACACCATACAAATAATGCCTCTAAATCTTAAATTCATGCACAATAGCTGCTAACTCCAAGTCATGAACTGGATAGATCTTCTCATGAACCTTCAACTGACGAGAAGCATAGGCTATAACCTTGCCATCCTGCATCAACACTGCACCAAGCCCAACCAGTAAAGCATCACAATACACGGTATTCGATCCTGAACCTGTGGGAAACACTAACACTGGTGTCGTGGTCAAGGTTGTCTTGAGCTTCTGTAAACTCCCCTCACACTCATCAGACCACCTGAACTGAGCCCTTTTCTGAGTCAACCGGGTCATCGGGGCTGCAATGGATAAAAAGCCCTCTACAAACCGGCGATAATAACCTGCTAAGCCCAAGAAACTCTGGATCTCTGTAGCTGAAGTGGATCTAGCCAATCTCTGACTACTAAAATCTTCTTGCGATCCACCTGAACGCCCTCTGACGATACCACGTGGCCTAGAAATGCAACTGAACTCCACTAGAACTCACACTTGGAAAATTTTGCATTCAACTGTTTATCCCTCAAAGTCTGGAGGACGACTCTAAGGTGCTGCTCATGCTCCTCTCTGCTGCGAGAGTATATTAATATATCATCAATGAAAATAATAATGAATGAGTACAAATAAGGCCTGAACACTCGGTGCATCAACTCCATTAAAGCAGCGGGGGCATTGGTCAGCCCAAATGACATCACCAAGAACTCATAATTCCCATAACGAGTGTGAAAGGTTGTCTTAGGGACATCAGACACCCTAATCCTCAGCTGATAGTTGCCATATCTCAAGTCAATCTTGGAAAACACTGAAGCACCCTGAAGCTGGTCGAATAAATCATCAATCCTCGTCAAAGGATACTTGTTCTTAATAGTAACCTTATTCGACTGTCGGTAGTCAATACACATCCTCATCGAGCCATCTTTCTTCTTGACAAACAATACTGGATCACCCCAAGGAGAAACACTAGGACTAATGAAGCCTTTATCCAGCAAATCCCGCAACTGATCTTTCAACTCCTTCAACTCTAGCGGGGCCATACGATACGGCAGAGTAGAAATAGGCTGGGTGCCCTGAGCTAAATCAATACAACAATCAATATCCATGTCGGGCAGCATACCCAGCAGGTCAGCAGGGAATACCTCTGGAAACTCACGAACCACGGGCACAGACTCCAGGGAAGGAACCTCGGGTCTAGAATCACGAACATAGGCCAGATAGGCCAAACAACCCTTCGCGACCATGTGCTGAGCCTTCATATAAGAAATGACTCTACCAGAAGAATGACTAGGAGTCCCCCTCCACTCCAAACGAGGAACCCCTGGCAAGGCGAAGGTCACTGTCTTGGCATGACAGTCCAGAATAGCATAATAGGGGGATAACCAATCCATCCCCAATAAAATATCGAAGTCAACCATATCAAGAAGCAAAAGATCAACTTGAGTCTCCAGACCACCAATGACTACTAATCAAGAACGGTAGACTCGATCTACCACTATAGAATCACCCATCAGTGTAGACACATGCACAGCAGTACCCAAGAAATCACGGGGCATACTCAAATAAGGGGCAAAATATGAAGACACATAGGAGAATGTAGAACCCGGATCAAATAACACCGAAGCCTCTCGGTTGCGAACTGAAATCGTACCTGTAATAACTACATCAGAAGCCTCAGCATCAGGCATGGCAGGAAAAGCATAGCACCGGGGCTGAGCCCCTCCAAGATGATCATCTCTGGGTCGACCTACTGCGGCCTGACCTATACCTCTCATGGCATGTCCTCCACCTCTATGAGTCTAACCTCTACCTATGGAACCCCGATCGATACCCCTAGCTGGCTGAGGGCGTGGGGGTGCGCCTGATGTGGGAACCATGGCACGGGAACCCTGATACTGAGACCCACCAGAACCTTGGGGGCAAAACCTGGAAATATGCCCTAATCTACCGCAAGAATAACAAGGCCCCTGCTGATGTGGCTGCTGACTCTGGAACTGGGCCTGTCGACCCTGATAACCACCTTGGAAACTCTGAAGCGGCGGTGCACTGTGAGCTACCTGAAGTGCCGACTGATAGGTTCTGGGAGGATGACCTCTACTTGAAGAATCCCTGCCCCCAGATGATGCTCCACTGAAATGACCGAAGTGACGGGGCCTCTTGTCAGTCCCCTGACCACCACCCTGTGACATAATCATCTCAATCCTCCTGGCCACATTAGCCGCATCCTGGAACGAAATATCAGTACTTGACTCCTTGGCCATCTAAAGCCTGATGGGCTGAGACAAACCCTCAATAAACTGTCTCTCTCACGATCAGTGGGGAGTATCATAATAGCATGCCGAGCTAGAGTGATGAACCTGGTCTCGTACTGAGTGACAGACATAGATCCCTGCTGGAGGCGCTCAAACTACCTTCGAAGATCCTCCCTTTGCGTAACTGGAAGGAACTTCCCCACGAATAACTCGGAGAACTGAGCCCAAATCAATGGTGCAAACCCAGCTGGCCTGGTCAAGCAATAGTCTCTCCACCAAGTCTTGGCGAAACCCGAGAGACGAAAAGTAGCAAAATCAACTCCATTGGACACTACTATGCCAATGTTCCGAAGAACCTCGTGACAACTATCCAAATAATCCTGGGGATCCTCTGATGGTGCACCAATAAATGTAGTAGTGAATAACTTGGTGAATCTATCCAATCTCCATAAAACATTTGCTGACATAGCTGCTCCCTCAGCTGTCGGGGCCACAATGCCCGACTGAGCTACTCTGATCGTCTGAGGTGCCGGAGTCTGGAACTGAGGAGCTAGCAGCTCTGGGGTGCGAGTAGCAGAAGTCTGAGTCGCTCCCTCAGCCTGAGAGATAGCTGGTGTAGTATGAAGAAGACCGGCCTGATCCACACTCTCCATGAGTCCCACTAAGCGGACTAGAGCGTCCTGAAGCACCGGGGTGGCAATGAACCCCTCTAGGACCTGAGCTGGTCCAACTGGAACTATCTGAGTAGGAACCTCACCGGCAAAGTCTACCTGTGGGTCCTCTACTAGGGCTGCTGCTCTAGGCTGAGCCCTGCCCCTGCCTCGGCTTCTAATACAGCCTCGGCCTCGGCCCCTCGTAGGAGCTGCAACTAGAGAATCGGGCTACTGATCGGTAGATGAGGAAGCACGCGTTCTCGTCATCTGTGAGAGAATAGAATCGAAACTCAATTAACATGTAGAATTCAAATTGCACGACAGAAAACAAGAAAAGTGAAGTTATTCCTAACTTTGCAGCCTCTGCGGGATAAGTACAGACGTCTCCGTACCGATCCTTCAGACTCTACCAAGTTTTTCCGTGAGTTGTGAGACCTAAGCAACCTAGTGCTCTGATACCAACTTGTCACCACCCGAAATCCCACCTTCAGGCCGTGATGGTGCCTAATGTTGCACTCGCTAGGCAAGCCAACATGTTAACTGTATTGATTTATTAACAAGTGAAAATAATGAACACTGACTATATAATTGAAACAAAGTGTGGAATCATTAACATAATTCTAAATAACGATAGCTAATAATGCAGAAATCCCTTTAAGTACAACCAGAAGTGGAGTCACAACCTCACGAACTAGTCTAAGATTTAACTAAAACAACAGTTTGAAAATAAAATGATGTATCTGTGTGGAAAACACATAAAAGAAAGAACGAAATATAGACAGAGACGCCGAGATCCACGAACGCCATGCAGAACTACCTCGGTGTCGTCTGGAATGGATTGATGGACACTCCACTAGCGATGTCCACTGGGTCCGGCTGCGTAATCTGCACAACATAAAGAAGTGCAGGTGTAGTATCAGTACAACTGACCCCATGTACTGAGTAAGAGCCTAACCTCGGCGAAGTAGTGACGAGGCTAGGACACGACAACAAATTATACATGTGCAGTTCAATAGTATAGCAGAAAATAAACAAGAATAGAATTACAAGGAAGAACATGTTGGGGATAAGAGATAACAAATACTGAAATGACAGAAATGAAACAACAGTCTAAAATATCCGAAAATAATAACGGGGATTGACAACACGAATTAAACAGTGAAAAGAAACGGCACGGCATGTCCCCTCGTGCATAACAATAATAAATATGGCACGGAATGTCCCCTCGTACATAAACAACATAAACATGGCACGGAATGTCCCCTCGTGCATAAAACATCACAATCACGGCACAGAATATCCCCTCGTGCATTTATATATCATAACCACAACACGGAATGTCCCCTCGTGCATAACAATAATAAATATGGCACGAAATGTCCCCTCGTGCATAAACAATATAAACATGGCACAGAATGTCCCCTCGTGCATAAAACATCACAATCACGGCACGGAATGTCCCCCCGTGCATAAAACATCGCAATCACAGCACGGAATGTCCCCTCGTGCATAAAACATCACAATCACGGCACGGAATGTCCCCTCATATATATATATCATAAATACGGCACTGAATGATACCTCATGCATGGTGAGTGTAAAAGAAACAATTGATATGAAATTTTAACAATACGACATTTCAAATGTTCAGAAATAATCAACAAAATTCTATTGTCCTGGTAAGGGACTCAGCTATAACCAATCTCACTCAGAGGTATAATGTCAACAGTAAAAATCCTCGACCGACCACATAGTCAATAACTTTCTACGTCATGAAGTGACCTCAAGGTAACACTTTCAAGGTTTCCAATAATTCACAACATGGAGAATATCAAAGAACATTAAACAACTCATCAAAATCGACTTACGGGCATGCTTGACCACAACATATAGGTATCCGTCACCTCACATATACATTGGACATGAATTACACATAGCAAATAAGACTCTATACCTATTCCCTCAAGCTAAGGTTAGGCCAAACACTTACCTCGGCTCCAAGAATGCAAGTCAAGCCTCAATCACGGCCTTTCCTCTTGAATCCAACTACAAAACGATAATATCTAGACATAATTGACTTAATAACATCAATAATAATTCAATAACTCAATCCCAAAGCCTATTTATACATTTCCCATAATTCTTCCAAAAATACCAAAATTCGACCCCGGGCCCGCTTGGTCCAAACTCGAGGTTCGGACCAAAACTCGATCACCCATTCCCTCACGAACCTGAATATAAAATTTGTTTTGAAATTCGACCCCAAAATGAGGTTGAATTCCAAAAATCTCCAAAAGCCCTAACTCTACCCGAAACCCCCAATTTCTACCCTTGATTCCATGTTTTTAGGCCTAGAATTTAGTGTTTGATGAAGGAAAATGGAAGAAACTAGAGTTAAGATCACTTACCGAAGTGGTTATGGAGGAAGAGTAGCTTGGAACTCGGCTATGGGGCTTGGAGAAGAAGGAGAGGGTGAAAAATATGAAAAATCCCGAAATAACATTTTGTTTTTAAGGCTTTAAAATCACTGGGCTAAATAAGCCTTTGTAATCGCGAAGAGAGGGCTGCGATCGCGGAGAGCAGTGGACACTGACCATCGCGATCGCGAAGAAGGGATTGCGATCTCAGAGTATACCAACACGGACTATCGCGATCGCGACACGGAGGTCGCATTCGCAGTGAGCAAAATAGCACGCAGCCCACATTTGCACTATGCGTTCGCGTGTGGCCCTTCCCGATCGCATAGAGTACTGCCCCCAGGCTCCGCGATCACAGCCCAAGCCCTGGATTCGCATAGGGTAATTTCCCAACCCCCATCCATAGACACATCGCGATCGCGTGAGTCACAACTAGATCGCATAGAGCAAAACATAGAACACAGGAAACAGATCAAAACCAGATTCTTTCCAACTATTTGCACCCCGAACCTATCCGAAACTTACCCCAGCCCTCGGGGCTCAAAATCAAATATACACACGACTTCAAAATAATCATACGAACTTATTCGAGTAATAGAACCATCAAAATAACATAAAAACAATGAATTAAACTCCAAAATGTATAGAATTTTCTCAAACTTCATAAACTTCTAAATTCTCCGATTTTGATCCGAAACACATCAAACCAAGTCCGTTTCGTACCAAATTTTACACATAACTCACATAACCCATATCAAACCTGTTCCGGGCTCCGGAACCAATATACGGGCTCAGTAACACAGATTTCATATCAAAGTTCATTTTCAAAAGTCTTTCTTATTTTCAGAAAACATTTTTTCTTGAAAAATTTATTTCTCGGACTTGGGACCTCGGAATTCGATTCCGGACATACGCCCAGGTCCCATATTTTCCTACGGACCTTCCGGGACCGTCAAAACACGGTTCCAGGTTTTTACTAAAAAATTAACCAAAGTCAACTTTATTCTATTAATTATCATAAATTTAACTTTTCAACACATTTCCACATAATTACTTCCCGGCTACGCGCTCGGGCAGTGCACACACATCGAGGTGAGATTAATGGAGGCTTTCAGGGCCTCGGAACACAGTTTTTTGCTAAATTTACACAAGATGACCTTTTGGGTCATCACATATAGAAACACTTGTCACCTCATATATGTATCACCCGCGCATGTAGGAAACAATGACAAATAGGCGGGAAAATTCCCTCAACAAAGTTAGGAAAAATACTTACCTCGATTCAGCTAACTCAACACTCAACTTAGCCTTTTCCACTACAAATTTGCCTCCGCTCGACTCAATCTAGACAACTACGACTTGAATACATCACACAATGCAAGAGAAAAAAAATTCAATTAATAAAGCTTGGATTTTTATTTAATTCCTAAAAAGTCAACAAAAGTCAAACACTGGGCCCGCCCGGTCAAAACTCGGGTCCAAGGGTAGGTCTTGACTACCCATGGCCTTACGAGTTGAAATGTATGTTTTTTTTCAAATCGGGTCCTATTCGACTCTCAAATCTCAAATTTTCATTTTTCAAAACTTTGACAAAATCCCCAAAATTTTCCATATATTTCTTTTTGATGTTGAATCTTCTATAGAATCATGAAATATAGTTGAGAAATGGTTAAAGATACTTACCCAATGATTTGGTAGAAAATCCCTTCACAAAAATCGCCTCTCATCCAGGCTAGGGTTCAAAATACATGAAAATGAAGCTAAGACTCGGAATTCTCCGCACTTAAGAGGTTGCAGATGTCGCATTTATGACATTGGGTTCGCAATGCGAGAAACTTATCACAATTGCTAACTGGGAGGATTCATGTCGAGGTCGCATTTGCGACCAGAACTTCGTAAATGCGAAGACCAACTCTCGCAAATGCAAATTTTTCCTAGAAACCTAGGCTTCGCAAATGCGATGGCTGCTTTGCAATTGCAGTTGTCGCATTTGCGACAAAAACGTCGCATAAGCGATTATACCAGCACCAGCAATCAAACATTATGAGAAATCATTCCGAAACTAATCAGAAACTCACCCGAGACCTCGTGACTCTAAACCAAATTTGCACACAAGTCTAAAAATACAATACGAACTCGCCCGCATGTTCAAATCATCAAAATAACTTCTAAAAGCACGAATCAGACGCCAAAACGCATGATAATCAAACCAAACTTCAAGAACTTATAGAATCGCAACCGAGCGTCCGAACCATATGAAATCAACTCCAAATGGCGCCAAATTCTGCAGATAAGTTCCATATGACGAAAAGAATCTACTCGAAGCTTCAAATCACGCATAACAACCTCGAAACTATAAATCACACCTCAAGTCAAAATCAATGAACTTTGAAACTTCAACTTCTACAATCGATGTCGTAACCTACCAAATCACCTCCGATTGACCTCAAATTTTGCACACAAGTCACATTTTCCATTACGGACCTATTCTAACTTCCGAAATTGGAATCCCACCCTGATACCAAAAAGTCCATTCCTGGTCAAACTTCCCGAAAATCCAATTTTCGTCAATTCAAAACTAATTCGACTACGAACTTCCAAATTACAATCCAGACGCGCTCCTAAGTCCAAAATCACCCAACAGAGCTAATAGAAATGGAGAAACTCCATTCCGAGGTCAAATTCTAAAGAGTCAAACTTGGTCAATTCTTCCAACTTAGAACTTAAATCTTGAAGTTAATTCTTCCAAATCGATTCCAGATAACTTGAAAACCAACACCAACAATTTACACAAGTCATAATACTTCATGCGGAGATACTCGATCCCTCAAAACACCGAGCGAGTGCAGATACTCAAAATGACCAGTCCGGTCGTTACATCCTCCACCACTTAAACACACGTTCATCCTGGAACGTGCCAGGAGTCGTTCCAAAGCTATCAAATCACGGTGTAGCCTTACTATGGATAAACCCGGGGGTGATCCCATGTCACCCTGTTCCACATAATCCTGCCAACACCACACAATTAGAGATCTATATTTCAACCTTGGTCCTAAACCTTAGAACTCAATCTCTATCATCCAGAATTCATTGCAAGACCCTAATTCCATATCTACACACTGTATAAGTATGAACAAGCTGTATCAAGTCACAACCATAACCCAAGATGTAATCACATGATATACCCCATCACTTCGACACTCACAGTAGGAACTGCTGACCACCATTACTGCCCAACACAAATCCAAAACAAATCTGGTGCCGGTAGCAAACCTCGTATCGATTTGAACCTCGTTCAAACCTTCATATCCTACCGATTATGAAAGAAACATGCATAACCACTTAACCACTCATCTGATCAATAAGACAAGAAACGCACTCGCCCTAGCAAGGCCATTGTCCAAATCCTCAACAAACTATAGTGTTATTCTTCCAAACCTTCCTTATCCCAATAAAATAGCGCAAATTCAGGTCTCGAAACCTCGTCTCCGCCAATACAAGCAGCCATACTGACAAGTATCAACAATAATCATATGGAGCCCCTCACACCCCGGTTATGTACCCTAAAAAGTAATAATCCATACATGACAGATAACAGTAAGAAAACTAAATAAGAAGACTACTAAAAAATCTAAACAGGTAGGGAAATGTTTTCACTTTACTATGAACTATTTCTAACAAGGTGAAAGCAAAATACATGAAACAGGAATAGGGAGTCATATTTCATCATTGTATCGTTGCAGCGTGCAACCGATCCCATCATATCGATCCACATAGGGTCCCCGTCGAGCCATAATACTCGGGCTCGCTGATCACATGTGCGTCAACATCAAGCACAACAGAGTGCACAAAATATAACTGTGGGGAAAATAATTAGGAACAAACAATACTGAGAAAAACAAGCACAACTATGGTGCAATAACCAAATCAACATCACAAAGGCTATCTCGCCCATAATGCCATGAGGCCTGAACTAAATCACAATATGTGTGAGAAGAATCATATAACCCTCACAACCCATCATAGTATAAGAGAGAAACATATAACATAAACCAAAGAACGAATAACATCCATTGCGCAATGATATACATGTGATAACAACTGTGCAAAAACAAACAAGTCTGATCCGGTACAGAATACACATTCTCATTAGGCTCAAAAGCAACTCCCAAAGCAATTTTCAATCATCCCCCAATATTAATTAACCCTCCAAATGTCCGTAGCAATATTTACGTAACACCTACTATCAATCATCCAATCCTCAACATTTCTTCCCAGCTAGCAATCAAGGAATAATCATCCAACGAGAACATCCAGTCTCTAAATCTCACGAATACCAGAATCTTCATTCCCAATTTCAACACCTCTACTCAGATGGCTGACACATAAATCATACTACATCATCTCACGGAAATGCACCCATAAGTCAAAACACAATGCACCTACCAACAGGCACTCCGGTGAAAACACGCAGAGCCACCAAAACATTAAACACCCGGAATCGTCCGTGCCATCAAGAACTCATATCCTTCCCTCCAAAACTAACTACAACCTTGTGCATGCAACTTTTCAACCCCACATGGCGCATCACCTCTAACATGCTAACTTGCAACACAATGATCGTCTCATAGTCAACTCTGAACCATAAGCAAATTGAACGCCTCATCAATCGAGAATCTTTCATTTAACTCAATCCAGGAGAACACCACCACACGCAATATAGCTTTGATACCATTATAAAAAATCAACTCCAACTGTGGTCATAACCATGATAAATCCTTCGGAACTCAGTAACACATAATCAAGTAATCAGAACCAATCACCTCTAACTCAACCGACTCACGCTGCCAACCCGAAAGAAACTTAATCCGATATGACCGCCCTGAGGGAACTTCCTGGGAATCTGAATCCATTTCTTGCATCACCCCAACATTGACATGTAGACCTTTCTCGTCAAGGAAATACCGCATACCCAATTACCATTCGCTACAGATTTCAAGCCTGCCCGTAAACAAATTCAAAAGTCCTTAAAGGCTACATAAGACCTGAAACTTGCCAGAACCTTCTCAATAACCACTCATCTTACTCTGATCTTCAATACACGACTAATACGCGTCGAGCAACCCGTTCTTCACCGGCATATGCCCATTCAAAGGAATATCCAAGCAATCTTTCGTCCCGGAAACTGGTACGGCCCATGATCCTATAATCCGATCGTCATTAGCAGACTCCACCACTTAAATCGAAGCCATAGAAAACTTCATCAACACCTCAAAGTACCATATCTTCACACCATGCCCTGATCCCGCACGACTATTTAGCTGAATACTTCAAAAAATGCAATCAATACTTATAATAAAACACCCCAAAGACTTTGCAAAACGCTTACGCATCATTGCAATAGTCAAACAACTTCCCCAAATGCTCTGAAATGATAACATATGCGCTCCACCAAATGGAAACCTTATACGAGACACACGATCCAAACTTATCATGCAGGAGATAGCCCACCGGTGTTACTCAAATCGACACCTTGCCATGAACCCACCTTAATCCCAATAGCCTGGCCACCAGCCAATCTTTCCAAATCTGTGATTACTAACTAGAAATGAATGACTAGAAGATGTAACACTGCATCTGCTTCTGAGCATAGACAACACATCGCAATGATAATCAAGCATCCATAACCCGTCGTAATCTATCTGGCACATCACTGATCGTCGGCATATAACGAACACTGAGCGCACAATGTCACATATGAGCTATCGGGAAGAGTCAAAGTCGTAGATTTCAAGCTGAAACAAGGCCGCACGATAAGGAAATAAGAAAGGGAAATTTTTCCTAAAAGCCCTATAGCCTCCCGAAGATAGGTGATGTGTGGCTAGAATTCGTGATTTTAAGCATTATATACCTCGCATTTTATGTGCT
>ML406459.1:0-16555 GCA_005239525.1 Nicotiana knightiana
CCACAAAGGGTTAGAGTTAATTCTTAGGTTTACAAAAGAGTTTATTTTGTAAATGCTGTTTGGCTCATTGTTGTATTGAAGTGTTTGGAGAAAATCCTACTGAGTAGTAGGTCGTGGTTTTTCACCTTTTGAGCCAGGTGTTTTCCATGTAAAAATCTATGTGTTCTTTACTTTTATGCATTTATTATTTCGCAACAGTACGAGTTGGAACACATAGAAGAACCAGGTACTTCTGTAACGACAGCACTCAAAAATTGGACTCCATACCCCCTATTGTGTGGTATTGACGTATAAAACATCAATTGGTATCAGAGCAGGTTATCCTTGAAAAGACTAACACCTTGGAAAAGATCAAAATGAGAGCACCACCTGAAAACTGGGAGGGTCAATCAACTACAAGGCCACCACTCTTTAATGGCCAATATTACTCCTGGTGGAAGAACAGGATGAAGGATCACTTGATTGGAGAAGACTATGAACTTTGGGACATAGTCACTGATGGTCCTCTAGCCACCATGAAGAAGACTGATGAAGGAGTAGATGTACCAAAAACTAGAGCTGACTGCACTGTTGAGGATCTGAAGAAATGGGATAAAAATGCTAAGGCCAAAAAGTGTCTAGTTTGTGGACTAGGTCCAGATGAGTATCATAGGATTCAAAGCTACACCACTTATAAAGAAATCTGGGATACCTTACAAGTAGCTCACAAAGGAACAACCCAAGTGAAAAGATCAAGAGGTACTCTATTATACTCTCAGTATGAAAACTTCACTATGAAAGAAGGAGAGACAGTCCAAGAAATGTACACAAGGTTCACAACTCTGACAAATGAACTTAAGTCTCTTGGTAGAGTCATTCTTGAAGAGGACAGGGTAGAGAAGATCCTGACAAGGGTCTTACCAATTTCCTGGGAAAGTAAAATCACTGCTATCTAGGAATCCAAAAATATGGCAATCCTCAGATTGGACGAGCTAATTAGAAACCTTACTGCATATGAACTTAGAAGGAAGACAATAAAAATGGATACTCCAAAGAAGGAAAGGAGTCTAGAACTGAGAATCACTGAGGGAGCAGATCTGGAGGAAGAAGAGATGGCCATGATTACCAAATAATTCAAAAACTTTCTCATAAGGAAGAAGGGCATCTCTAGAGGTGGAAACTACAACAAAGCAAAAGCTCTAGAGAGTCCAACCAACGAGGGATGCTACAAGTGTGGAAAGACTGACCACCATATCAAGAACTGTCCTCAGTAGGAACTGGAATGGAAAAAGGAGAGATTTGAAAAAAGGAACAGGTTACTATTAGGGATGATTAAGATCACTTAATTCAACCAGTTCAGAATGTAAATACATTAAAAAAATGAAAATAAAGAAAAAATTTGGCTAGAAAAGTCTGAAACGGGTGTAAATAATCAGATTAACAATTGCTCAGTCTCATACTGTAAAAAGTATACTATTATGCCATGTTTTGATATGACTCACTGATCACAAATGAAATTTTTTCTATCTTTGCAAATTGAGGCTTGATCAAGAGGATCCTGAAATGATGAACCTGGTTCATCGTGCTGGTTCATCTGAAAGGCGAGGTATATGTTCTACACTCTACACAGTCTGAAATACTAATAATTAAATGATGAGCAGAACTCTGCCCAAACTCAAAATCTTTTCAAAGCCTATCCATTTTACTTTGAACCAGTTCTGTTTCAACAAGAATCCTCACCAAATTAAAATACCTAGATTCTAGGGAAGCCTTAACCATCAACTCAAAACTAAAAGCTCATTCAAGACATCCCCTCCCTTACAAAACCATTCCCAAATTTTCGATGACTCGGGTAACATCTGTCCCAAGTCCTTCTTCTGAGGTCATCTCTGATGTTGCTGAACAACTTAGAAAATAGGTTCATACTGGTTGGGTCTTTAATAGATGTGGAGTTTCCATAAACAATAAGAATAGGTGGTAAAAATTAAATTAAAAAAATTGAGAGTGAGGGAGTACGGAGTAATGAGAAAGGGAAAAGGAAAATAAGTGGCTGATTCTTCACCCACCTCTGAATCTTTTAGAATGGCTATTTGTGGAGCTGAACCAGAAAAGGAGGAAAAAAGTAGCAAGAATGCAGGAGGAAGTGAATCAGGAGAAACCGCTGAAGGGTTAGTAAATTTAGGAAAGGTACAGATGAACCTGGTTCATCTACTTAGGAAACCCTGGCGGATCTGTTGAAAATGTTAGGCGATAATTACAATCCAAAGAAGAAAGAACTCCTAAAGCTCAAACGTCTGGAACAACAAGAGAAAGTAAGAAAATGAAAGCTGCTCCTTCTGAGACTTCTAATATTTCTCTTCCAAGAGAAAGAACTACAAGGAGCAAGGTAAAGCAAAGTGAGGACGAGTTGAAGAGAGCTTTAGCGGAGAGTAAGAAGAAAAGAGTGGAAAAAGGGAAAGAAAAGGTTGTTGATCCTATTGAGGCTGTTGAAGTGGATGAGATGGAACTGGTCCATCAAAGTGAAAAAGTGGCAGAGGTAGAGATTCAGACCCCTAAGCTCAATAAATCAAGACTTCCTCAAAGTCTTCATCTGTTTCTAAGTCTGCTGAACCATCCATCTTGGCTAAATGAACAAGGTCTGCAGTTTTTCCAAGCCTTAATTTCCTAGCCTGCCTAGAACATTCAGTGACCCAGATTCAGAATTTTTGTTTGTTGCTCATGTTTTAACTGTTTTTGTTTTATTTTGTGGATTGTGGCAGAATCGTATTCACTCTATCAATGAAATATGATGCTTTTTGCTCTGATTCAGTATCTCTTATTGTATATAGACGCACAAAAGCAGAAATTTATCAAGAATTGAGAGCAAAATTCGTGAAGAAATTTTGCAAGCAGTTCGAGCCAAATTGTAGAGTGCGAAACTGGAGCTACTTGAACCAGCTAGAAGAACCAGTTCCATTTGTTGTCTTTTAGTCTAGTTTATTTGTAGTAGGTGATTACAAATTGTACCTTTCAGATTTATCTAGAAGCATTTGTAATAGGTACTGAGTGTTCAAGTTATAGTTAACTTGAAGTTTGTCGCAAATAACTAGAGGCTAGTTTGCCACAAAGGGTTAGAGTTAATCCTTAGGTTTACAAAAGAGTTTATTTTGTAAATGTTGTTTGGCTCATTGTTGTAGTGAAGTGTTTGGAGAAAATCCTACTGAGTAGTAGGTCGTGGTTTTTCACCTTTTGAGCCAGGTGTTTTCCATGTAAAAATCTTTGTGTTCTGTACTTTTCTGCATTTATTATTCCGCAACAGTACGAGTTGGAACACATAGAAGAACTAGGTCCTTCTGTAACGACAACACTCAAAAATTGGACNCATCATACTCCATGAAGCCTGACGATCTCGCGGATATAAACTCGAGCCAGCTACTTGGGAGAATAGGTAGTCATCACAGGAATGAAATGGTCAGCCTATCCACAATCTCCCAAACTACATCAAACTTCTTGTGAGTCCGTGGAAGCCCAACAACAAAATCCATAGTGATCCGCTCCCATTTCCACTCCGGAATCTCTAACTTCTGAAGCAACCCACCTGGTCGTTAATGCCCATACTTCACCTGCTAGCAATTTAGACACTGAGCCACATACTCCACTATGTCTTTCTTCATCCTCCTCCACCAATAATGCTTCCTCAAGTCCTGATACATCTTTACGTCACCCGGATGAATGGAGTACCGCAAACTGTGAGCCTCCTGGAGAATCAACTCACGCAAACCATCCACATTTGGCACACATAATTTTCCATGTATCCTCAATGCACCATATCCCCAGTAGTGAACTCTTTAGCATCACCGTGTTGACCGTACCCTTAAGGACAAGCAGATGGGGGTCATCATACTGATTCTCCCTGATACGATCATAAAGAAAAAACCGAGAGATAACACAAGCCAATACTCGACCTGGCTCAGAAATATCCAATCTCACAAACTGGCTGGCTAAGGCCTGAACATCCAACGCCAATGGCCTCTCTACTGCTGGTAGATATGCTAAACTCCCCAAACTCTCTGGCCAACGACTCAAAGCATCAGCCACCTCATTGGCCTTCCCTAGATGGTACAAAATGATGATATCATAGTCCTTATGCAGCTCCAACCACCTTCGCCGACGCAAGTTAAGATCCTTTTGCTTGAACAAATGTTGCAAACTCCGATGATCAGTATAAATCTCAGAAGGGACACCATACAAATAGTGCCGCCAAATCTTCAAGGCATGAACAATAGATGCTAACTCAAGGTCGTAGGCATGATAGTTCTTTTCATGCACCTTTAGCTGTCTGGACGCGTAGGCAATCACCCTACTGTCCTGCATCAACACCGCGCCGAGACCAATCAGCGACGCATCACAATATACAGTGTAAGACTCTAAACTTGTAGACAATACCAATATTGGGGCTGAAGTCAAAGTTGTCTTGAGATTCTGAAAGCTCTCCTCACACTCCTCTATCCACCTGAATGGAGCACCCTTCTAGGTCAGCCTGGTCACAGGTGCTGCAATAGGTGAGAATCCCTCTACAAAACGACGGTAATACTCTGCCAAACCAAGAAAACTCCGGATCTCTGTAGATGATGATAGTCTAGGCCAACTCTGCACTACTTCCACCTTCTTCGGATACCTTGATCCCATCACTCGATAATACCTGACCCAAGAATGCCACTAAGTCTAGCCAAAACTCACACTTTGAAAATTTTACATATAACTTCTTTTCCCTCAAGGTGTGAAGCACAGTCCTCAGGTGCTGCTCATGATCCTCTCGAGTCCGGGAGTACACCAAAATGTCATCAATAAACACAAGGATGAAGGATTCAAGATAAGGCCAGAACACACGGTGCATCAAGTGCATAAGAGATGTTGGGGCATTGGTCAGCCCAAAAGACATCACAAGGAACTCATAGTGACCATACCAAGTCCTGAAAGCAGTCTTCAGGATTTCTAGCTCCCGAATACTCAACTGATGATAGCCAAAACGTAAATCAATCTTGGAAAACACCCTGGAACCCTGTAACTGATCAAATAAGTCATCAATACGAGGTAATGGATTCATGTTCTTCACTGTAATTTTGTTCAGCTAGCGATAATCAATGAACATACGCATAGAACCATCCTTTTTCTTCACAAATAAGACCGGATCACCCCAAGGTGACACATTGGGTCGAATGAAGCCCTTATCAAGCAACTCCTGTAACTGCTCCTTCCAATCCTTCAACTCAGGAGGAGCCATACGATATGGAGGAATAGAGATGGGCTGAGTGTCCGGCAACAAATAAATGCCAAAATCAATATCTCTGTCGGGCGGCATGCCCGGAAGATCAGCTGGAACACATCTGGAAAGTCCCTCATTACTTGAACTGACTCAACTGTAGGGGTATCATTACTGACATCTCTCACATAAGCTAGATACGTGTCACACCCCTTCTCAATCATTCGCTAAGCTTTAAGAAATGAAATAACTCTACTAGGAGTATACTCTAAGGTACCTATCCACTCTAATCGCGGTAATCTTAGCATAGCCAGTGTCACGGTCTTAGCGTGACAATAAATAATAGCATAATGGGGTGACAAGCAGTTAGTGCCCAAGATAACATCAAAGTCTACCATGTTGAGCAATAATAAATCGGTTCTGGTCTCAAAACCACTAAGAGCAATCAAAAACAACTGATACACGCGGTTCACAACAAGAGAATTTCCCACAGGAGTAGACACAAAAATAGGGGAACTCAAAGAATCCCGAGATATGCCCAAATACGGGGCAAAATAAGAGCACACATAGTAATATGTAGAGCATGGATCAAATAAGACCGACGCATCTCTATGATAGACCAGAACAATACCTGTAGTGACAGATTCGGAAGCAACTGCCTCCATACAAGCCGGAAGAGCATAATATCTGGCTTGGCCTCCCCCTCTAGGGCGACCTCGACCTCCCTGACCTCCACCTAGAGCTAGCTGAGTAAGTGGGGCGGTAGCTGGTGCTGGAATAATAGCCTGTGGACCCAGTGAGCACGTGGTGGCTGAGAAGTATGTAGAGGTGCATCCTTCCTAAGTCTGGGGAAATACCTCACCATATGGAGAGTGTCTCCACACTCAAAACAGCTCTCGGAGGTCGTGGCTGTTGTGACTGGCTCGGGCCAGGTCTGCTGGAGTGGCCACTAAAAGCACTCCGTACAGGAGGCACACTAGATACCGGCAGTGCATAATAAGGGTCCTGGGGCCTGGAAGGGGCTGGAATACCACTGGCTGCCGGAAGAGCTGCATGAACGGGGCGACTCACATAACCCCTACCATGGCCAACTGTAGCTGGGGAACGAGTAACACTATAAGCGCCAGACTCTCGAGACCTTTTGGCCCCCCTCTCCTCTCTATCCCGAGTAATCATGCCCTCCAATCGCCTAGCAATACTCACAACCTGCTGATAAAAAATATCCATCTCCAACAACCTGGTCATACTAATCCACATACTGGGGTGAAGTCCCTCAATAAATCGACGAACCCTCTCTCGAACTGTGGCAACCAAGGCCGGAGCATGCCGGGACAAATCACTGAAGCGAATTGCATACTCTGACACAGTCATAGAGCTGCTCAAACTCCGTGCACCATGCGTCCTTGAGGCTCTAAAGGACATAATCTCTCAAAAACATGTCCGAGAACTGAGTCCATGTAAGTGAAGCTGCCTCAGCCGGACTACTCACCTCATAAGCACGCCACCACTAATATGTTGCTCCTCTAAGCTGGAATGTAGTAATAGAAACCCCACTCGTCTACGCTACGCCCATAGTACGGAGAATACGGTGACACTCTTCATGAAAACCCTAGGTATCACCTGTCCCCAATCCACTGAAAGTAGGTGGGTGGTTTCTTGTACCTCTCAAGTCTGAGTTGCCCTGCCTCTGAAGCTGCTGGCCTAGCCTTGTGCTCGACTGGAGCTACCGGTTGCATAGGTATAAACTCTAGGTCCTGGTCGACCTGAACACGCTGCTCATGGGTACGGGCTGCGAGAGTTTGTGCCCCTCCCTCGGCCTGAGATGTGGCAGGAGCAAGTGAAATCATTCCAGCATGAGCTAAGGTGCTGAACATGCTCATGAACTGGGCTGGTGCAGCAATAGGCACCTCTGGTGCAGCAATAGGCACCTCAGGTGCCTTCCCTCCAGCTGAAGTTGTTGGGGGCTCCGCTGTCAGAGCGCGCGCGGGTGCTCTGGCTGCACCGTGTGGTCTTCCTCAGCCTCTACCCCGGCCCCGGGCTCTCGCAGCCCTATCAGAAGCGCAAGTGCGTGATCATCAGATACGAATCCTCATCATCTGTGAGAAAGAATAGAATATAGAAGTTCAGAATTTTGATGTCAACAAATTTTGCACGACAAGGAATCAAAGAAGGATAATTTTTCCTAACAGTTCCATAGCCTCCCGAAGATAAGTACGGACGTTTCTGTTTTGATCCGGGTGACTCTAATAAACCGGCTTGTGACTCCCGACACCTATGAACCTAGATCTCTGATACTAACTTATCACGACCTAACCTTACCTCTGTGAGAGGGTCGCGACGGCACCTAGTATCTACGACTAGGTAAGCCTAACATTGCGGAAAACAATGAAATTGAAAGCATAAATCTTAACAACTGACAACAACAGGTAAATTTAATAACTGAAAGCAATGTCGATCGGCATATACAATAACAACTCTCAAAATATACACAAAAATTTTCTAAGACCCAGAACATCATAAGTCACAAGCTTCGAAGAATTTTGACTAACTGTTCTATACATCAGTATTTAGAAGTAGTAGAGGAAGAACTACACAAAGAGATAGAGGGGGACTCCTAGATCTGCGGACGCGGTAGATGTACCTTGAAGTCTCCGTAACAGCAGCAGGTGCACAACTAATAGTGAAGCTGGAATGATGTACCTGGATCTGCACACGAAAACATGTGCAGAAGAGAAGCATGAGTACACCACAATGGCACCCAGTAAGTGCCAAGCCTAACCTCGGTCAAGTAGTGACGAGGTCAGGTCAGGCCCACTAGTTAATAATAAATAAGGCAGGAATATATACAGATAATAATAGACTGGAATTTAACAAAAGAAAACGCATCAAATAATAGTACAACACACAGGTTAAACAGCAGGGAATCTCCCGAGATACCTTCTCGTAGTCCAAAAATAAATATGCAGGGAGAACTCCCAAGGTACCGCCTCGTAGACTCAAAAGTAAATGTACAGGGGGATCTCCCAGAATACCTTCCCTTAGTCCTAATGATAAACACGCAGCTCAAACGAATGAAGATAACACTCACAGCAAGAAAAACAACAGTTTAGACTAAGTACGAGTCAAGAAAAGAAGCAGGAATCCACTAAGCATGCTGCAAAGAGTTTAGATAAGCAATTAAGACAAGAAGACATGATATTCTAGGCTAATAGGGTAACTACACATGCTAGTATACTCAATTAAGATGAAAAAAAGTTATTACTCAGTAAAATTAGGTTTTTCAACAAATAGCCCGTGTATGAACTCGTCACCTCGCGTACACGGTGCTCACATATCATAACAGTACCAAATCCTAAGGGGATTTCCCCTACACAATGTTAGGCAAGCCACTTATCTCAAACCAAGCTCAATCAATCAGTAGCAATGTTTTTCCCACGAATATCTGACTCTGAATAGCCCAAATCTAGCCAAAATCAATTACATACCATAAATATATCTATAAGAAACTAATCTAATTAATGAAATCTAAGCTAAATCAAGAAATTAGGAAATCGACCCAAAAGGTCTCCCCGAGACCACGTCTTAGAATCGGGTAAAATCATAAAATATGAACACCTAATCACTCATGAGTCCAACCATACAAGAATTACTCGAATCCGACCTCAAATCGTCTTTCAAAACTCAAAACTTTAGTCTAGGGAGTTTCTACCATTTTCCCCCCAAATATTCAACTCAAATCCCTAATTAAATGATGAAAATAGTATTAGATTCACGGAATATAGTCCAATACGGGTTAGAATCACTTACCCCAATAATTTCCTTGAAAGAAACTCAACAAATCGCCTTACACCGAGCTCTCAAGTCCCAAAATTGAAAGTGGGAATCAAACCCTTGAGCTTGATCTTTTCTGCCCAGCAATGCCGCATCTGCAGACCTACTGTCGAACCTACAGAAATTCCCTCGCAAGTGCGAAAATGACTTAATGGGGTTGGGTCCACATCTGCGATGAAAGGGCCACTGCATGTGCACGCCTATGGAAACAGGTCCGCTTCTGCGGTCTCACTTCACACCTGCGCTCTTTCGACGCATCTGCAGGCATCACAGATGCGGAAAATTGCCTCGCACCTGCGACCCCTGAGCACCTATCCCACTCTGCTTGTGCGATAGACCTTGTGCACGTGCAATCCCGCACCTACGGTCTCCCCACTGTAGGTGCGAAACACCAGAAACCAGAAAACTTCAGCCACTTGCCTAAGTCCAATTTTAATCCGTTAAGCATCTGAAATACACCCGAGGCCCCTAGGACCCCGAATAAATGTACCAACCAGTCCTAAAACACCATACAAACTTAGTCGTGTCCTCGAATAACATCAAACAACGGTAAAAACATGAATCACCCTCCGATTCAAACTTAATGAACTTGTAACTTCAAATTTCTACAACTGATACCGAAACCTATCAAACCGCGTTCGATTGACCCCAAATTTTGCAAAAAAATCATATTCAACATGACATACCTACTCCAATTTTCGGAATCGATATTCGTCCCTGATATAAAAAAGTCCACTACTGGTCAAACTCTTCAAAAAATTTGACTTTCACCATTTCAAGCCTAAATCAACTATAGGCCTCCAATTCTTCGGACATGCTCAAAAGTCCAAAATCACCCAACAGAGCTAGCGGAACTGACGAAACTCCATTCTGGAGTCGTCCTTACACAGTTACAATTATAGTCAAAAATCCTAAGGCTTAAGCTTCCATTTAGGGACTATCCCAAAACACTCTGAAACCACAACCAACACCTCTCGAAAATTCATATAAGCAGAAAAAGATACAAGGGAAGCTGTAAATAGGGGATCGTGGCTATAATTCTCAAAACGATCGACCGGGTCGTTACAGATATTTTTCGTGTTGCAACATTTTGCAGAAGACTTCAAAATTCTTTAGTGTCTCATCTTTGTGACTCAAGAAAATAACCCAGGTGAAACGAGAATAATCATCAATAATAAGAAATTCATATTTCTTTCCATTTATACTAGATGTTCTTCTTGATCTAAAAAGATCAATGTGCAGTAATAGCAATGGTTTTCAAGTAGAAACAATGTATTTTGGTTTAAAAGAGGATCTAGATGATTTGCCAAGTTGACATGCATCACAAATATGATCTTTGAAAATTTCAGTTTTGGAAGACAAATGACTAGATCTTGCTTTGAAAGCTTTTCATTGGAATGCATGCTTGCATGTCCTAATTTTCTATGCCATAAACATGGATCATCTATCATGGATGCCAAAGAGATATGATTATCATGATTACTTAGTTTTCTAAGAGTATAGACATTTTGTCTCTATAACCAGTGAGAATGGAATTACCTGATTCATCTATTATATACCAGCCAGTTTTTTTGAAACCTACCTCATAATCGCTATCACATAGTTGACTGATACTGATTAAGTTATATCATAGTTCATCCACAAGATAGACTTAGTCTACTTCACATGTAGAACTTAAGGGGACTTTTCCTACCCGATGACATTTCCTTTGGATTTATCTCCAGACGTAACTGTTCCGCCATCTAGATTTTGTGACAGATTTGAAAAGTTGTTTATCACCTATACGCACTGTCAAGATACCATTTTCTTTTTCTTCTCTTCTTGGGGTGTTCCTACATAAAAATTAAATCACTTTTTCTTAGGTACCCAAGCTTTCTTGGGTCCTTTTTGGTTAGACTTAAAGGTGGAAGACTCATTGGATGTTTTGGGTCTCCGAACCCATTGCTTTTTATTTCTAAACTTGTAATTGTTAGAAAAGTGTCCAGATTTACCACAAAAACAAGAAAGGTGATTCTATTCAGTTCCCTCATGGGGTCTAATAAAAGGTTCCCTTTTGGGACCTTTTCGAGCAACCAACTTATTTGACTTAATAGAACTATGATTGGTGGATTTGCGTAATCCATTTAACTGAAGCTGGAGCTCATGGACTTCTTCCTGAAGTATGTCTCTTTCAATCTCACAAACCTCCAGTTTTATTTCACTGTCCTTCTTTTCTCTTTGAACTTTGCGAAGTTCATGAAGGACCTTTTCAAGATCAATCATAGCTAAGTTAATAAATTCTTGAAGTTTAGTGCATTTAGGACAAGGATGTACTTTGTTGGTTTCTCCTATAGCCATAAGACTTAGCTTTTAATCTAGTTCATTTTCTGACTCTTCATCATCGCTTTCTCCTATTGTCATGAAGCATATGTTGGCCATTTATTCACTTTCAAATCCTTCTTCGTCACTCAAGGCTTCGAATGATTTCTTCTTTTGAAAACCTTTGTTGATTTTCCTTTTTAATTCCGGACATTCAGCTTGTATATAGCCAAATTTTCCATAGCACATTCCATCATTCTCATTTTGTGACCTTTCTTTTCTAGCAAATTGTTTACCTTTTCTTCCTCCTCTGATTTTTCTTATCATATTTGATACTACCCTAGATAAAATTGCAATATTTTCATCATGCTCTCCTCCTTCTTCCTCTTCTTCATTTTCAGACTCGACTGATGTCACCTTGAAGGCAATATTTTTCGTTTTCTCTTCTGGTACAAGCCTGTATAGATGAGTCTTTTCAAAGGCTATGAGATCTCCTCGTAATTCATCGTATGACATTTTATCAAGATTTTGACATTACAAGGTAATGATCTTAGGCTACTATGACGTAGATAAGCTTCTGAGGATTTTTCTGACTTGTTCTCCAGTTTACAAAGCTCTTCCAAATGATTTCAGATCACCAATGATTTTGTTGAATCTTGAGAACATTTCTTCAACAGATTCTCCCTCTTTCATCTATAACAATTTACATTCATGAACCAGGAGATTTATCCTTGTCTCTTTGACTTTTTTTGTTCCTTCATATGTAACTTGTAGTTTGTCCCACGTTTCTTTTGCAGTTTTACAACATGATATCTTTTCATACTCTTCTCTACTTATAGCATTGTACTTGATGGCTGCTTGTTAATCAGTATAATCATCTAAATCGAGAGGTTCAGATGATACTATAACCTCACCATCTTTATCCTTCCTCGGTGGAACTGAGAGATCTCCTTTTCTTATCACACGTCAAACTTTAATGTCATATGATTTTGTGTAGTTTTTCACTTCGCACATTCTAGTGTGAAAAGTGCTGACCATTAAAGTAGGGTGGTCTTACTTGAGAGGTTCCCTCTTGGAATAGTGCTCCAATGACTGTGTTTGATCCCGTGATCTTTTCCTCACTTGCTGTTAGGCAGTACTCGTGAAAATTGACTCTGATACCAATTGAAACACAAGAGGGGATGGGTGAATTGTGATAAGAACTCAGTTGACTAGAGAGAGTAATAGTCGACTTCTCTTTTTCATAAGGTTAGAAATTAGCAGAAGCAAATTGTGCAGGAATAAAAAAGTAGTAAAGACACAGAAAGTTTTATACTGTTTCAGTATCGTTGTGGTACTTACATCTAGTTCACTTGGGTCACAAAGGTTCTCTTAAATCTTCAATATATGAGTCGTTACAACAGTTGTGATTTTAGTTCGTTCCCACTAACGATATTCAGCAACAATAATTGTCTATGCTTGACACAATTTCTTGTTTGTTTTTCAACTCTTTCTATTTTTTGTGATACTCTTAAGCTCAAGAATACAGTGTTTGTACTAAGAACTTAGAAATATATAGAAATATGTATCAAGTTGCATAATCCTTC
Source organism: Nicotiana knightiana (assembly GCA_005239525.1). Classification (NCBI taxonomy): domain Eukaryota; kingdom Viridiplantae; phylum Streptophyta; class Magnoliopsida; order Solanales; family Solanaceae; genus Nicotiana; species Nicotiana knightiana. Next base: position 12,937 of record ML406459.1, read on the forward strand.
CTTCTGTCTTTCAGTTCTTCTTATAGGTACGGCTTGTGATCTTTTCTTGAAATAGTCGTTGCAAGTTGACCATTGATTGAGGCAAGAATATTCTAAGAGATTTGACCCAAGATTTTCCTCTGAATCCAACTCATAGGGAATGGTGCATTCAATGATTTTCTTTCCTTCTTGCGTTCCTGATTTTCAGGAGTAATTTGCGACACATCTTGATTGATCTTTGATCGCTCTAGCTTTCATAAAAATCTTTTGATTTCTTTCTTCATAGACTCTCCTTAATTTATGAACTAATTGCTCGTCCATTATTTGCTTTACATATCGCCTAGAAGCTTTCCTGATTTCCTGCAATCAATTAGAGTTGGTTAGATATGTACTATTGTCATCATTAAAACTTAGGTGTAACACCAAAATCATAAAAAATATTGTCTAAATTAATTCTAACACTATTGTGACTGAAATTTAAATTGAAACCCAAATCTAGAAGAACAGACACAAAGACTAAGTTTTGTCGGATTTTTGAAATATATAGGACATCATGCAATATCAAAGATAGGCCACCATGTAAGTCCATTCATCAAGTTCCTGTCTCTTTGACTTTGTGCTTTGTATTATTTCCCACATATCCAACCTCGATCTAGGTGAGACTCGACGAGACTTTACAAATACTTCTCGATCACAGCTTACATGGTCGGTGGCCCCTGAGTCTACAATGCACACATGATAATGTTCAGTTAATGAAATAGTACTAGAAACATATGTAGTACTTAGAGATGAATTTTGAAATATTACCTTTTTAGACTCAGTGCAGTCATGAGCAAAATGCCCTAAAACTTGGAAATTGTAGCACTTCATCTAATTGTTGCCATTATCTTGGAGTACTTTCTTGAAATTCAGTTGTTCCTTTTCATTGAGGGTCCTTCTTCATTCTCCCTACTCTTTCCGTCAGTTTTTCACATTCTCTTACGCTTGAAGCCTAGATTTTATAGACCACTTGATTCTGCCACATAGGCACTAGGTATAGTTTGGCAGCATCAAGTTGCTCGTCTTCAAGCTCCACATGACAGGTAACATCAACAAAACTTTTGATGCTTTCATTATTGGACAAGTTTAGAAGTTCCGAATGATTGGGAAGAGACCGATTCACTGTCTGAATCTGCTACTCATAAAAAAGAACATGACTAGCACTTTTGAGTTGAGAAATCATGTTCGAAATCACCTTTAGGTGTTGCTTACACTGTGATCATGACGCTTCATGTACGTGTCAAATTTGATTGTCAGCTATCTAAGGTGAGTCACAGTTACCGCTATATGTCATTCTTAAATATGATCACATAACTTCAGCAGTAGGATATTGTTCATATTCATGTATACTAAAACTTTCTTTTCCCAAACATTATAAGACTCTTGATCTCCCATGTGTGTTACCCTCATCCAGTTGACTCATAATATGGTTAATATATTCTAGAGCGTCTTGCTCTTCCTGCACATACCATATCTAGGAATGGCAGGTGGTGCGGGGCAAGTTCTTTTTCAACCCGCAGAATTTAAACCAGCCTCGCGCCGCTCCACGCTGCCCCGCATAAAATTTGAACCCGCATTCACCCGCCCCGCACTTCACTCGCATTCAAACGCCCCGCCCTGCTCCGCAAATTTTTTTAATAAAAATTTTTTCTTCTTCAGAATGCTTAAATCTGATTTTTTTAACAAAACAATTAACTATATCCAAATTGTTCTCTCTCTTTCATATACGTAGCTTTTTTGAAGTAGTCTATTTGCTTTTCTGTGCACAAGAAAGGGATTACATCTCATTTATATATAATCTTATTTTCTTTTCTGTAGATTTTCAGAATAATACCATCGTCTCAGCTGTCAATTAACCAATGTTTAACAGTAACATGTTTTAATTCGTGAAAAAAAATCACCAACCTGATCATTAGGACAATGTGGTAGCAATCAGTACACACAATTCTTAAACCCTTGAAAACTACAGAATTCAAGAAACTAACTATATTGAGATGGAGAGCAAAAGAAGAACAAGTCAAATTGAATGGTGTGATTCGTATATATTATCGCCTCTGTGTTAAAACTAGAAAATCAGAAGAACTGTTAGAAGAAACAGAAAATATATATAAACGATAAGAAATATTCCGAGTCCGCAATTTCCTTGTGTGTCCTTAAGGAATTTTAACCCCCTCACAAGTTGCCAAGGTAATGGATTAAATTCTCCCAGGATGAAACGGAATAACCTTCCTGCAACAGTGGCAATACAAACTGCAGGATACCAACAAACTCAAAGAACGGAGCAAACTCACACTTACGAATTTGAGAGAGAGAGAGAGAGAGACTGTGAAGTAGAATGCAGTATTTAGAATGAAATTCTCGATTTTTTCAGTGAGTGGAAAAAGAAGTCATGCCTCAGAATTTATAGGCAATTATTGGAAGAGGTGTGATGTCTGTTCAGGAAAAAGTGTCTGTTCAGGAAGGAAAACAACGTTCAGCAAAAGCAGCATTTTTTTTTGGATTTCAGTTAATTTCGTTAATGAACTGACTGACATTTAATTAATTATTAAATAATTAATTAAATAAACTTTTTCCAAAAAATAATCTTATCGATCGATCATAAATCCAAATCCAAATCCGAAGCCGAAGCCGAGCCGAGCGAGCGAGCGGCGACGGCGCGAGGATACATCCTCTTCAACTCCTTTTAAGAGCTCTAAGAAGTGATCATATATTTATACACACAAGTGTAGTTGTCTTTCACCAATGTGGTACAAAGTTCATGACAAAAGCTCACTTGATTCAAATTTTCATTTCCCTCCATTTTATTTCCCACCATTTCCCAATTCACACTCCTAGACTTTTAAGCCCAATGCTTAAAGTCTTTAAGCCCAATGCTTAAAGTCCAACAATCCCCCACATGAATGGGAATGGCTGTAACAAGAATGATCATAGATGGACGCTGTGTGATTTGCAAGTAAGGATTAATTGCATCTGGATAAGTAGGTTTCCCTTTGAACTTTCCGTAGTGAACATATGTCGGATATACTCGGTCAATCGGTAGATTTGATATCTTTGAACCGTCGAACTTTAGTGTATACCTAGACAACCATATGTCACACAACCAACCCTTAACCGTCTTTTGGTTCTCATTGTTGTGTTCGTTTCAGCCATGAACACCACCTGGTTTTATAAGTGCGTAGAGAATTGGCCTTACAGAATTCTCATTGAAGCGGCTTCACTTCACACTTACATAGGTGTTCCCTAAACGTGTAATCTTTTAGATTGACACCATATCAAACTTAGGTAATCATTAAAGAACGTGTAAAGTTCTATCCTTGTTAATATACATTGTCTTCATCACTAGAAGGGACCAAAAAGTTAATTTTACTTTGACAATGTTGAACCGGTCAATCACAACTTTGTTTGAGCTCCTTGAACCTAGATCTCGGAATATCCAAAATTCTAGGTAGAGTTACCGCCATGATGACTTGTCCTCGGCCATAGTCCCATTCCCTTAGATGATTTCTCAACTCCCTCTCTAGTTATGCCTTTTGTAAGCGGATCCGCCACATTATCCTTTGATCTTACATAATCAATAGTGATAATTCCACTAGAAAGTAGT
>ML406460.1:0-12239 GCA_005239525.1 Nicotiana knightiana
CTTATCAGTGGTGATGTGAAGGCTATATTGCAGTTGTGATTGTTTCATCAGGCTTTCGTGAGTAGGGGTGACGTGGGATCACCCGCGGGGATGTTTTAGAAGGGTACAATCAGTGATTGGATAAGTTCAAGATGAATCCTAGCACGTTCAAGGACGAACCTTTGTTTAAGAAAGGGAGGATGTGATGACCCAAAAGGTCATCCCGTAATTTTCTAGCTAATTTTATGTCTCGAGGTTGTGAAAACCTCCTTCTATCTCACCTCGATTTGCATGCACAACCCAGGCGTGTAACCAGGAAGCCTTTATGTGAAAAACTGATAAAAATGATAATTTTGTATTATAAATTTGAATAACATTGACTTAGGTCAACGTTTTTGGTAAACGGACCCGGACCTGTGATTTGACGGTCCCGGAGGGTCCGTAGGATTATATGGGACTTGGGTGTATGCCCGGAATCGAATTCCGAGGGCCCAAGCCCGAGAAATAAATTTTTAAAGAAAATTAGTTTCTGAATAAGATAAAGGTTTTTGAAAATGAAATTTGATGTGAAACCTGTGGTATCAGGCTCGTATCTTAGTTCTGGAGCCTGGTACAGGTTCAATATGATTTATATGTGTTATCTGTGAAGTTTGGTAATAAACGGACTTGGTTTGACGTGATTCGGGTCAAAAGATGCAAAATTTGATGTTTAAAGAACTTTTGAGAAATTTCATTGACTTTGAGGTTTAATTCGTTGTTTATGATGTTATTTTGGTGTTTTGATTACTCGAATAAGTCCATAGGATGTTTTTGAGGTTGTGTGTATATTTGGTTTTGAGCCCCGAGGTCTCGGGTGTGTTTCGGATAGGTTTCGGATCGATTTTTCCTCATTTTCCATTGTTGTATTTGTCTGCTGTCCTTCCCTTCTATGTGATCGCATAGGCCTAGTCGTGATCGCATAGTGTTAATTTGGACCCTCAATTTTTCCTTCACATCGATCGCATAACTCCATCCGCGATCGCAGAAGCCAGCCTTCCCCTTATACACGATCGCATAAGGTTTCCGGCGATCGCGTAGCACATCTTGCACCAGCAGCTTATTCCTTTAACGTGATCGCGCCTCGATTCCCGCGATAGTGATTCACAAAACACCTGGGCAGAATATAAGTTTGTAAAATCGGGGGTTTCACCATTTTAAACATATGTTGACTTCTAGAACTCGGTTTTGGGCGATTCCTTGAGGGTTTTTCACACAAATCGAATGGGTAAGTGATCTTCCACTAGAATTAATTATATTTCATGAATTAGTTCTTGTTTTCATCATTTAATTTGTGTTTTGAGTTGAGGGGATTGTGGGTTTTGAAAGATAGTTTCTAAAATGAAAATTCATGATTTGAAAGACCAACCGTTATCGGAATTGAATTTAGTATGGGTGAACTCGTATCGGAATGGGTAATCAGAGTTTGTAAAATTTGTCGGGTTCCGAGGTGCGGGCCCGGGGGTCAACTTTTGGGTCGATTTTTATGATTTTGTAAAGATTGAAACTTTATTATTCGGAATAGTTCCGTAAACGTTTTATGTGTATTTTGAAGTTGTTTTATTTGATTGTAAGCTATCTGGAGGTCTTTCCGCCCGAGAAGTCTATTTTTGAGTACCGGGTTGTCGTCTTTGAGGTAAGTATCTTGCCTAACCTTGTGTGGGGGAACTACCCCTTAGGATTGAGTCTTCCTTGTTGATTGTAGTCCGAGTATGCAAGGTGACGAGTGTGTACTCGTACTTATTTGCAATTAGATTGCCCTTTTAGGATTCGTAGATTCTTATATTACCTGTGTATGATNTTCCGCCCGAGAAGTCTATTTTTGAGTACCGGGTTGTCGTCTTTGAGGTAAGTATCTTGCCTAACCTTGTGTGGGGGAACTACCCCTTAGGATTGAGTCTTCCTTGTTGATTGTAGTCCGAGTATGCAAGGTGACGAGTGTGTACTCGTACTTATTTGCAATTAGATTGCCCTTTTAGGATTCCTAAATTCTTATAGTACCTGTGTATGATTTGTAATTGTTACACTTGAATCCTTGGTTGATAATTCATTCCTTCCTGTTTAAATTAGAATTACTTATTTTTGGATTCTTCATTGGCTATTTGACTTTATTTGACCTAACTGAATACTCTACTTCTCTTATCATCATGCTATATTTTCTTTCTAGCTTGCCTAATTGACCATGATTAGTGTCCTCTAGCCTTATAGTTGACTAGCCGTAGTTGGAATATCTATTCGTTGGAGTCAAGCATGCCCGTGAGTCTTACATTGTGATTTATATGGCTATTCCCTTAAGTTCCACTTAGGTCTAATGTCCAGACATTTATGTTATTGGTATTTCCTTGATGTTGCCTATTATTGGGCCTTTTGTTTAGGCTGAGTGTTTTAGTCCGTGAAGTTAACTGTTTAGGTAAGATTGGTTATAGCAGATTCCCTTGTAGGGATGTTATGGTTTATGTTACTGTCTATGATGTTAATGATATGGTTTGTATTGTTGACTCCCTTGCCGGGATGTGATGGTTCCTATTACTGTTTATGTTGTTAATGATATTGTTTGTACTGTTGACTCCCTTGCCGGGATGTTGTGGTTTTTATCACTAGTTATGCTGTTAATGATATTGTTTGTGTCGTTGACTCCCTTGCCAAGATGTGGTGATTTATGGGTCATATTGTTGGTTTTTCCTTTCCAAACTATTGTTCTTGATATTGTTTGGGTGAGGAAGAGTGTAATGCACGAAGGGTGATGCCGTGTCATGTTATGATATTAAAGCACGAAGGATAATGTCGTGCCATGTTACGATATTAAAGCACGAAGGTTGATGCCGTGCCATGTTACGATATTAAAGCACGAAGGGTGATGTCGTGTTATGTTACGATATTAAAGCACAAAGGGTGATACCGTGCACTTGTTTTGGTGATAATGAGAGTAGAGCACGAAGAGTGATGTTGTGCACTTGTTTTGGTGAGAATGAGAATAAAGCATAAAGGGTGATGCCGTGCACTTGTTTTGGTGGGAATGAGAGTAAAGCACAAAGGGTGATGTCGTGCACTTGTTTTGGTGAGGATGCGAGTAGAAGCACGAAGGGTGATGCCGTGCATTTGTCTTCGCATTTTATTTGGTTGTTCTAAATTTGGATATTCCTACTGATCTCTTACTGCGATTATTGGCAAGATTTGATATTTCTCCTGTACAGCATAGTAATTTCTGAGTTACGGACTGAGTTCCGGTGGATAAATCTTGAGGAGATTTTAATCAAGGGATTTTTTATTGAAAAAGAAATGGTTTTTGAAATAATTATATTTGAATGACTTTTACATCGAGGGTATATTTGAAAAGTACTAGTCTTTCCTGAAATGATATTTGGAAGTCATTTATTGAGAAAGCACCTTTGGGAAGTTTCGTATTTTGAAAGAAACTATGTTTTACGTAATTCTCTCTATTAAATATACTTATATCTACTTTTGAAGAAAGTATGTTTTCAAAGGAAACCTTTCCATACTAAAATGAATTTATTTGCAGAAGCTTTTCATATGAACTGTTGTTTAAAGATTTCCACCGGTATATGGATTTTAGTGGCTAAGGCCCGATGTGAACAAACCGATGTAGAGTTGAGCTATTGGTGTTCTCTATTGTATTGTGTTTCCTTTCGGTTTAGCTTGTTTAGCTTGTTTTGTTGTCCATCTTTCTGGGTAATTTTGTGTTGTTTCGTGATTGTTTTCTGTAATTGCCTTCCGCATTGTATTGGCATTGTGTAAATTATTCCGTGAAGTCTTAGATAGATGTAACGCTCGGTTATTTCTACATTCATGTTAATTATCTTGTAGACCAGTGGTGCCTTGACTAGTCCTCGTCACTACTCCACCGAGGTTAGTCTTGATACTTACTGGGCACCGCTGTGGTGTGCTCATACTACACTTCTGCATATTTTTTATGTGCAGATCCAGGTATATATTGTAGTAGTTGTGTGGATGGTTGCCGAGGAGACTCAAGGTAACCTGCTGCTTCGTTCGCAGGCGTCGGAGTCACCTTCTTTGTATTTATTATTCATACACTGTTGTATCTATTTCCAAACAGTTGTACTTAGAAGTTGTAGAAGATTCGTAGAGCTTATGACTTGTATTACCGGTTTTGGAAAAAATTTGTACATTCTGTTGAGATTTTATATTGAGACTGCTAGCCTTCGTTTATTATTGTTGTTATTCTGTAATTTTTAGGCATACCTAGTCCCAAAGACTAGATGCCATCACGATACCCTACAGAGGAAAATTTGGATCGTGACATAAAAAAGTATTTTTTTTTTTCCAACAAAACGAGTACTTTCTTTTCAAGATGTAGAAAAAAAATACTTTTTCATGATGTAGAAAAAGTATTTCTTTTATTTCAACAAACTGAGTATTTTCTTTTCATGATGTAGAAAAAGTATTTTCTTTCTTTCAACAAAATGAGTAATTTCTTTTCATGTTGTAGAAAGGATATTTTTTTCAACAAAATAAAGTATTTTTTTTTTTAATTATCGAGCTCAAATTTCAACATTGTTCTTGTGTGAAAAAGTAAAGTAGCACATTAATTCCTTTGGGTTTGTGTGAATTTTGAAAAGAATAATTAAATTATTGAAGAAAATAGAGGCCGGTGAGAGTACAGCAAACATGGGGATTTCGGAGAAGGTGGGTTGAGGAGAGTAGCATAAAAACTATTTTCCTAAAAATATTTTATACTCCCTAACCAACACTAGAAGCTATTTTCCGGAAAAAAAATTCCACTCACCAACCAAACAAAAGAAAATAAGTGTCAAAACCACTCATTTCCAAGAAAACATTTTCTAGGAAAATATTTTTTATGAAAAACATTTTCGTTCGTACCAAATACACCCTATATGTTACAAATTCACCCAACCCTCCCACCCCCAATTTTTATGTTCTATGAACCCTAATTCTTATTTCAAACTATTTTTTATCAAGTGCTCTATATCAAAATGTAAAGTCTTGATAAGAAAAGATTGCGCAAGTGGTAAGCATCATGCATCTTCCACCTCCAGTCTTAAAATTGCGGATTCAAATTATCAGGGGAAGTAGAGAGCTCCTTGGAAGGATTAATAATTTTAAAAAAAATGTAAACCCTTAAATGAGATTTTTTTATTAAAAATATTTTTTTAAAATATTTAAGTCAACTAAATATAAAAAATTAAAAAATATTTTTCTTCGTACCAACACACCCTAAATGTTAGGTAAACATATGTGGGCAAATGAAGATAAAAAAGAAGTAAATAGAAATACAAAACAGACCTTGGAAAATCCAAGTACAAGCACGCAATGGGAAAATTTTGAAATGATCATGGTGTTTGCATCAACTCATTCAAGAGTAGGATTTTAAAAATTACTCTGTTGTTGGCAAGGATCAGGCAGTGAGCCCGTCGCCTTAGGCCGCAAATTTATTTTAAATTATTATTTTTATTACTATTATATAATTTATATAAATAATTACTATAAGAAAATTGTTACATTATATTTTTTCGTTATTAGATTGAGGTTATTTTATACCAATAAAATTATAAATTATAATAATTTTTTACATGAACGCAAAAATATTCATGGACCGGTTTTTTTAGTATAATTCGATATCTTATATTAGGTTATTTATAATTTATTTCAAATATTTTCCAATAAGTACTACTTAATAGAATGAACTATAATTATTACTTAACTGATCAGAAGGAGTAAACATTTTTGACATCGTTAATGCTCAAAACTTAAATTGTTACGTTATGTACGTTTATTTCTTTTTCTTATTTGTGAAATAGTCAAATCAAAATTGTGGACCTCAATATCTAATAGTCCACCACTTTATTTTTTGTGCTCTTCTTCCTATTTTGTAGTTTAAAAACAAATTTTGTTGCTAGTGTAAATATCTTATAAAATAAATTTAAGAGTCTCTCAATATGGTTTCGCCTTAGACCACGAAATTCGTTGAGCCGCCCCTGGCAAGGATGTGGACTAAGATCGGAGATCGGTTTTATGTCGAAGAGTACAAATGTTATTTTACTTGTAAAATTCTTTTCACAAGAGACCGATAAAAATATAATACAAGTGATCGATAAATAAAATACTGAAAATCTTTGCAGGATTATTTTTCTGGTAGCTCGCTCAAGGGAGAACATTTTTTCTAGCGTTTATAATGTAGTAATATTAACAGATTTTTACTGAGAAGGTATTAATCTTCATAATCTTCTTCTTCTTTTCCGAAGAGGGAAGAGCACCTGGTCACTTTTCGGAATTCAATGAGCAACAATCAGATTGATTATCTTCTCTGCAGGAAATGCGATAAAGGTATGTGCACTGATTGCAAGGTCATCCCAAGTGAGCACCTCATGACCCTACATAGGCTCCTAGTTATGGACCTGGAGATCAATAGGAGTGGGAGGAAGAGGGCGGTGTATAGGCAACCTAAGATCAAGCGAGGTAACTTGACCAAGGACAAAGCTCAGGAGTTAGGGGAGAAGTTGTTGGCTATGAGAGCCTGGATGAGTAGGGGGGACGTGTCTAGTATGTGGTTCAGGACTGCGAATTGCATTAGGGCAGCTACTAAAGAGGTCTTAGGGGTCACGAAGGGCTCTCCTGGGGGTCATAGAGGGGACTGGTGGTGGAATTGAGAGGTCCAAGGTAAAGTGGAAACTAAGAGAACTGTCTATTTGAAGCTAGTGGAGAGTACAAACGAGGAGGAAAAAAGGACATATCGGGAGTGTTACAGAAAGGCAAAGAAAGAGGCAAAGTTAGCAGTTACGACGGCTAAAAATGCGGTGTTTTCTTGTTTGTACGAGGATCTCGGGGGAAAAGGTGGGGACAAGAATTTATACCGGTTGGCCAAGGTGAGGGAGAGGAAGACTCGTGACTTAGACCAAGTTAAGTGCATCAAGGATGAGGATGGAAAAGTATTGATGGACGAGACACTTATTAGGAGAAGATGGCAGACATACTTCCATAAATTGTTAAACGAGGAGGAGGATAGATGCATTGTGCTAGGTGAGTTGGAGCACTCCGAGAGTCGGCGGGATTTTGGATACTGTAGGTGGATTACGGTAGAGGAGATGGGAGAGGCGATGCGTAAGATGTGCAAGGGCAGAGCGATGGGGCCAGACGAAATTCCGATGAAATTCTGGAAGAGCGTGGGGCGAGAAGGCTTGGAGTGGCTCACTGGGATGTTTAATATTATTTTTAAGAGGAAGAAGATGCCCGAAGAATGGAGGTGGAGTACAATGGTTCCACTTTACAAGAACAAGGGTGATATCAAAAATTGCAAAATTATAGGGGTATCAAGCTGTTGAGTCACACTATGAAGATTTGGGAGAGGGTGATGGAGGCCAGGGTGAGGAGGTGCATGTCTATTTCCGAGAATCAGTTTGGATTCATGCCAGGGCGTTCAACTATGGAAGAGATTCATCTGGTAAGGAGATTAGTGGAGCAGTACAGGGAGAGGAAGAAGGACTTGCATATGGTGTTTATTAACCTTGAGAAAGCATACGATAAAGTCCTAAGGGAGATCCAGTGGAGGTGTTTGGAGTCTAGCGGCGTTCTGGTAGCATACATTAGGGTGATTAAGGATATGTATGACGATGCTAAGACTCGGGCGAGGATCGTGGGTGGTGACTCGGAGCATTTCCCTGTGGTGATGGGGTTGCACCAGGGATCGGCTTTTAGCCCATTTTTATTTGCTTTAGCGATGGATGTATTGTCGCGACACATCTAAGGGAGTTGCCTTGGTGCATGCTATTTGCCGATGATATAGTGTTGAATGACGAGATGCGAAGCGGAGTTAACGCGAGGTTGAAGGTTTGGAGACAGACCTTGGAGTCTAAAGGTTTCAAATTGAGTATAACCAAAACAGAATATTGGAGTGCAAATTATTTGATGGGACCCATGACGCAGACGTATAGGTAAAGCTTGATGCTCAAGTTATCCCCAAGAAAACGAGTTTTAAGTATCTCAAGTCTATTATCCAAGGTAACGGGGAGATTGACGAAGATGTGGCACATCGCATCGGAGCGGGATGGATGAAATGGGGGCTCTCTTCCGGTGTTTTATGTGATAAGAATGTGTCGCCAAGACTTAAGAGTAAGTTTTATAGAGTGGTAATTTGACCGGCTATGCTGTATGGGGCATAGTGTTGGCCAGTCAAGAACTCCCACATGCAGAAGATGAAAGTAGCAAGGATGAGGATATTGAGATGGATGTGTGGGTGTACCAGAAGAGATAAGATCAAGAATGAAGTTATCTGAGACAGAGTGGGAGTAGACTCCTTGGAGGACAAGATGCGAGAGTCGAGGATGAGATGGTTCAGACATGTTAAGAGAAGAAGCATTGATGCTCCTGTTCGGAGATGTGAGAGGTTGGCCGTGCCGAGTTTGAGAAGAGGTCGAGGTAGGCCTAAAAAGTACTGGGAAGAGGTGATTAGACAGGACATGGCGTTGCTTCAGCTCACTGAGGACATGATCTTTGATAGGAGGGTGTGGAGGTCGAGGATTAAGGTAGAAGGTTAGTGGGTAGTTGTTAGTTGCTCACCGATAGTCTTAGTAGCACGCATGTCCCTTCATATTCTTAGATTTTTATTATGTTATGTGATTTTGTTCGCCTCAGGTATTGTATTCTCTGTTGCTATTATCTGGTACTACTTATCCTTTATCTCTCCCTTTTTCTTTTCTCTTCCCTCTTTCTCCCTTTCCTGTTTTCCTCTTCTTCTTATTACACTTCCTGAGCCGAGAGTCTATTGGAAACAGCGTCTTTACCTGTTAGGTAGGGGTAAGGTCTGCGTACAGACTACCCTCCCCAGACCCCACCTGATGGGAACATACTGGGTTTGTTGTTGTTTGTTATTGTTGTTTCTTGTATAATATATTGGTATATCTAAGTTTCAATTATTTATGGAACATTTTGCAGGTGTTGACCCCAGATGAACAACTTGTCGTCAAGGACATCCTTAGGCCAATTAGTCAAAGTAATTATTACTTATTAGATTTGAAAATTAGGGGCTCGATACACAAAGTATCTCGCATTCACGTAAGGTCTGGAGAAAGGTCGCGCCCCAAGGGGTGTGATGTAGACAGCCTACTCTAATACAAGCATTAGTGACTGGTTTAACGGCTCGAATCCGTGACTTATAGGTAATAATTTTACCGTTGTTCTAGGGCTCCCGTTCGCTTACTGCTTATATATACTAGCTTCATTATTGAGAAAAGAAGGCAGAGAGGTCTTGTAGAAACTTGGAATTAAGCTATGATAACAAATTTTCTTAGTTTTTCTTGGTTTATTGATTCTTGCTAGATTCTTGTACAAATTTTGGTGGTATCCACTTTCCATACAACATTTGATGAATTCACAGGGAATCAAAGGTCCAACTTACAAGTTTCCAAATGGGAATGCCAATGGAATTATCATCACATGACATATTTCCTAGGTTGCAGCCTAGCTCAATACAACTCATGGATGAACCTCTATGGTAATTTAAATTTACCTTTTTTTTCTTTAGGTAACAACTCAGCCTACTAGTGATATGATTCGTCTTGGACTTAGGTCTGTATGGCTTTAAAAGGCATCACTAAATCTAAGACTTGTTTATTTATATACCCAACATTTTTCCCGTGTTATACCGATGTGAGATTCACCTTGGCTATCACACTTTAGTTAATGAAATACCCTTTAACTGATTTTTTAATAATGTATCAGGAAGGAATTTCTTTTGTTGGAATTATACTCAACCACAATTGGTTGTAACTGATGTATACTTGATCAAAGAAATTCTTAGAACTTTGTGGTCCGATCCATTCCCGAACCTCGCGTATAACGGGAACTTAATACACAGGGCTGACTTTTTAACCAACATTCATTAAATAAACTTACGTGCAATTATGATCTGATCATTGTATGTTTTTTATATTGTCCGTGCATTGGACTTAAACTCAAGAATAATTTCTTATGAAATGTTCCAAATCAGCACATGATTCCAGCAATGATTGAGAGTATGCAATCAATGTTGGAAAGATGAAAATCTTATGAAGGTAAAGAGATTGAAGTGTTTGAAGAATTCAGGCTTCTGAGCTCAGAAATCATAGCAAAATCAGTTTTCGGAGGCAATTTCTCAGATGGACAACATATATTCAATCTGTTTGACAAAATAGCTCTTATTTGTACTAACAGCTTTGGAAAGAGTCATGCATCCATCGATCTAGCTAGAAAATCTTAATTTACATCAACTACATCATTTTTTTTTGTTGTTTTTACTGCTTGTTGCTACTATTTTCTTTTCATCTTCCTTGATTCGAAGGTTTATCGAAAACAGTCTCTCTGCATATACACTACTCCTCAGATCCAACTTGTGAGATTATAATGAGTTTTTGGTTGTTGGTGTATATCATTCTTGAAGGTGAGCCTTGGCGGAACTACTAAAGTTGTTGTCATGTGACTGGAGGTCACGGGTGCAAGCCGTGAAAACAGTCTCTTGTAGAAATCCACGATAAGGCGGCGTACAATAGACCTTTGTAATCCGCCTCTTCCCCGGACCCCACGCATAACGTGAGCTTAGTATACTGGGCTGCCTTTTTCTTGTATATCATTTCATTTTGTTGAATTGCTTGATGCTATCTCTTGTGCCTTTAAAGAAAAAAGTTCAGATCGTCTGAGGAGATTGAATCAGACAAAGTATTAAAAGATCTATATGACTTGTTCGACAAAATGATAAAGAAAAGAGAAGAAAAACACAAGACAGGACAATCAGACAACTTTGGAAATGATTTTCTTGGATCACTTTTGAAGGCTCACCATAATCCAGATCAAGAAGCAAGAATCACAGTGGATGAAATCATACAAGAATGTAAACTTACTCGTACCATGTGTTTACACCAAAAGATAGATTCAACATTCAAAGATTTTAGTATTGAACTCATTATATTTTTAAAATTATGAGGTCAACACTACATTCGCCCCTGACACCAAGCCAATAATTCCATGATATTTATTTACATTTACCTCAAGAAAGTATGACTTGTCCAAACCAAAGGCGGAGCCACATAACTCCAGTGGGTGTTAATCGACAACTCTTTGACGAAATATTATAATCCTTCTCTTTCAAAGAGATTGGCATTATTTCCTTATTAGTTTGTTTCAAAAAATAAAAGTTAACAACTTTCAATATTTCATTGAGAAGGAACATTTATAGACACACAAATATTATGGCAGATTTCGGACCATAAGTTTCAAAAGTTTTACATCCACACAAATGCTATGACTTATTTAAGATTACATATCTCAAAAGTCATTCATTCTTGATTAAAGTTTATGTCAAGTCAAACTAAAATAATCTTTTCGAAACGGAGGGAGTACTATTTAAATAGATAAAGTTAGTATTTTTTATTTATATATATTGTGTATCGGATCCCCTTGACTTATTTGTGTATTTAGTTCGCGAGCAGCAAGCAACCCCTTGTATAGGGTGGAAAACCTATCTGACACATTTAATAAAAATTCTGGCTCCACTACCGATCCGAAACCACCTTGGACGGTTTTGCCTGGATTTTTAGTAATGTTCATCACAGCTTTGTAGAGATTTTCTAAAGCAACGAGAAACGAGTTGATGGTCTTCCTATCAACCGGATATGGTCTTCGAAAATGTGTTGGTATGAATTTTGTGTAAATGGAGGTGAAATCTGCAATCTCTATGATCCTGCAGCGTTATAAGCTCACTGTTTCACCAAATTATAGTCACTTCTGTTATAAACCTGTGTTCGTAAATAATTTTTACAAAATAATAAAACAAACAGAAGCAGAAACAGAATAAAAATAGAATAAATAAAGTTTCGAGGCCAACAGAAAACTGTGTTTCCTTAAGGAATTTAATCTCATCACTGTTGCCCAAGGTTGTTGGATTAATTCCTCCCGGAATAGAACGGAACAACTAGACTGTAATACCGGTAATAGAAATGACACAACTTTGTCGAACTCAACAAACGGCAGTAAATCACACTGATGCTTACATTTTGCAGCAAAGCCTATGAATTTATAGCCAAACAGTCGGGGTTGAATAGGTATTAAAGGTACCTATTCATATGAGCTATCATTTCGGCAGAATTAATTTGATCCAAAAAATAATCAATCAATCATACAATTGACCGAACTCAATGTAACACTCCTCAAAATTTATAAAAGTTTCTAGACACGTTAATTATAGAATTTAAATTGTT
>ML406461.1:829-13387 GCA_005239525.1 Nicotiana knightiana
GAAGGGTTTGACTCAATAAAACAAATAAAATATGGATCACAACCCTGAAATAACCCAGATAACAGAAAAAACATCAAAACAAGCTACCAAGATTCCTTCCTCATGAGGAGGGAATGACTTTTCAATTGTTAAGCTTGATATTTAGCCACAAATTCGCTCATCAGAATCAGCAGAGCATTCTCCAATTTCAAAATCAACAACTTCAATTAGCAAGTTCCCGAGAGGATTCTCATACTCCNACAGCTTTCAACATCGTGCCCCTGGGAATTGGAATAGTATTCACACCTTTTAGAAGGGTCAAAGTTTCTTACACGTGGATCCATATGATTTGGAGGAATGAGTCCAATCATGTCATAATGCTTTAATTTCTCAAACAAGCTTGCATAAGACTCCCCTATTGGTGTAAAATTATCTTTCAACCTTTGCTCCCCTCTATATCCCTTTCTTGGATGCAGGTTATAGGACACTTGGGAATTCCGTGGAGGCTGGTGGAGATTTTGCGATGCTCGCCTTCTGGCGTGTCTTGGTGGCTGGACAACATACTCAGGTGGAGCAAAAGAGTATTATGGGTTCTGAGGTGGATAGTAGTGCTCATGGGAATCATCGGAAAACAGACGAGGCTGGTCATACCTTTGAGATATTTTCCGACAAAATTCATAAAAAAAAAACATTCCAAATTCACAAATAAGATAATGAAAGAAGATCAAACCACATATGGGATGAGAGTAGAAACTGAAATCTGACAGGAAACTAAAATCTGACCGGATCTCCGGCGAACCAAAATCTGACGGGAAACTGAAAACAGGGGCGGAACCTTGAGCCATGAACCTAGGCGGCAACCTTGACGGACTCGACCCCTTCACTGACTCATAGAGAAAATGTCGCGAGGGCGAATGCGCTGAGATTTTCTGATGTTTTGGAGTGGTTTTTCTGTGCAAAAGGGGGTTGTTGCTGCTGTTTTCGGTGAGTTTTGGTGGTGAGGATATGGCCGCCGTTTCTCTGTTGTCAAGGGGAGGAGGTCCTCCTAGATTGTGTGTATGTAGAAGAAGGCTCTTAGGTCTTTTTTATATTAGGGGTCTTCTAGGTTAAGGAGTATGGGCTTAGGAATTGTGGGCTTGGTCCATGTCTTGTTAGGTTTTAAATTTAGGCTAAGAAGACTACAATGATATAATGTATTTATAAATATGTAAAAATTATTCTTAATTGACTTTAATAAATTATTATATTTAAAAATAAAACTAAGAATTAAAGTTGAAACTATATTTTTCTTTTTTTTGGTATTTTTAAAAGATTATATAATAAATAAAAATCATAGTAAAATAGTATGACTACAAAGTGAATCTATTTTTTTATAATTTGAGTTTTTTGTGATAAAATAAAGTAAAAACTAGTTAAAATAGCGATATTAGACCTAAACTAAATATTAAAACGCTAATATGGGCAAAATTTCGGGGAGGGTCAAAAATTACATGTCTACAGTCCAGAGCATAGAGACGGTACCAAAGCTCTTTCTTTATTTTTTACTCTGGCCGGGAACTACGGAGGTTCCAAAATGTTGTTGAGGACCATGCGGTATCTTGCCTTATTACCGGAGTAATTTTCATGGCTTTCTTTATAAATTTCTCGCATCATATATTTTGTTTCTTTGGTACATGTGGCATTTTAGCTTTTGGAGCCTTGAATATTCTCAAATATGATTCTCCTTATTTTCATTCTAATTGATGATAAATCAGGGATCGCCCAGATAAGGGATGACTTGATCCTGATATTGTTTGATCCGGAAATGATATTTCTCAATAAGAGTCCGGAGTTTCTTCTAGAGTCAGTGATATTAGCAGTAGATCCGAGACTAGCACATCCGACTTGATTTTCTTGGGCTGCATAGTTTTCTTGGATTTGATCAATCGTCAAATCAATACTTTTGCTCTGAGTCCCCAGCTAATTCAAGCCTGTATCATATGCTTTATACTCATCTTTGTTGTTAGTAATAAACTAACTTTTGTGAAATCTAAATACTTTTTCTGATAGGGATTAAGCATTGTCCTTAACCAAGGACTTTTAATACTTGTGGACTTAATTGTGTAAAGGTCCAGATCCTGAGAATTATTTCAGAAATAACATGTACTTTGATTTCAGCTTAAGGTAATATGCTCAAGCAAAGATTAGTCATGAAATCTGCTAGACTTGTATTTTTATGGCCGTATGTGGCTAATAAATAATATCATATTCCATAAGTTTGACTACTCATTTAGCTAGCCTTCCTGATAGTTCTCATTTATACAAAATATTATATAATGAAAATATAGTGGCTACGAGAATTGAATGATATTGACAATAAAGCCTTAGATTTAGGGCAGTAGCAATTAATGCCAACTTATAGATATGCAATTTCCATGTCTAAGATCATTCTATAATAGATAAGAGATTGTGTACCTTTCTCTGCTTGAATTAAGATTGCATTTACCGAAACATTCGAGACAATGTGATATACTAGCAATCATCTTTCTCCTCGGAATTTTGAAAGTGATGATGGGTTGATGTTAGCAACGAATCCGAATGATTAGACTTTTCGGACTAAACCCACCTTCGAGGTTCCATAACTTTATCTTTTATTATTTGGCTCTGGTTTCTTCTTTTGCTTGACCGGATTATACCGCGGGTCAATATTGATCATATAAACCATTATCTCTGTTGGTACTATTTAACCAAGATGAATACGGGTTACTGATAATCAAGATAACGGGAAAAATGAATAATAGACAATATTACAAAAATAAAAGATCGAAGTTGATTGTATTCAAGAATCAGATGCCTTTACAAGCTGTATTCCCCTCCCTTATATAGGATATTCTTATAACGTACGACTTCTGATATGGTTACTCATTAATGACTAATTATGACATTAATGAGGCGTTAAAAAGGATAACGGTAATAGGGGTTCAGTTACATAACGTTCAAGTAATCAATTGTGGGTCCTTGAATCTGCCCGTAACTTTGTTTAGATTTATTCTGACTGTGCCTCTCTCCCATTTTGATCAAGTTGAATTTCCCGTGGCTGATAAGTTCGCGGGTTTACTGAACCGTGCCACTTTGTACCGTTCCTCTTCAAAGAGTTACGTCCAGCTGTCGTGTTTTCCTGTGTCCACGTGACTGGCTGAGTTGTCAAAAGCTGGCTTACGTGTGAAACTCTTTTTTACCAATACAGATAGTCCCCCCACTTACCATATATTTAATGATTAATATTTGGTATGTGGATATTCATTTATGGCGGGAATATTTTGCTGCCGCTTTTCCTTGAATCATTGTATCTTTCTCTGCACCATAGGCGTCGTTTGTCACTTCCATGTAATGCTCATACCACGTGTCCTTTTTGGATTGGTTCTGCATTTACTCAGCACATTTTAGGGCTTTTCGCGGTTGTGCCAGTCTCGAAGTGACATCTTCAATTATGACTTTTCATCATTATTTTCCTTTTTCATCATGTTTGACGGTTGTCTTCACGTATAAATACATGTTTTCTTTTCTTTGCTTCCACGAAACACTTTACTAATTTTGTTTTCTGTAAAGAACTTTCTCCTTTTCCTTTGTAAACATGTCTTCTTCAAACCAACCTCAAAGAGTAATAGACATTGAAAGCTTAGCGCCATCTTCTGCTCCGACTAGGAGTCCGAGGGGTGGTAGACTTAGAAGTCTAGGATCAACTCCTTCGAGGGTCTCTTCTTCTTCTCAAATAGTTCCTTCTCCTTCCACTAGATCTCCAGTTACTCTAAGATTTAGGGTTTCTCAGTCTTCCTCTAGAGGTAGAGGCGAACGCCTTCGTGAATCTGGAGTCGATAAAATTGTCCCTGCTGAGTTTGTTTTCGCTACGGATAGTCAAGTTCTTGTAGATCAATCTTCTTCTCTTGATAGTGTAGAAAGATATCCAACCCTTATAACTGAGGGTCAGATTTCCCTTGTTCGNTCTAAGATTTAGGGTTTCTCAGTCTTCCTCTAGAGGTAGAGGCGAACGCCTTCGTGAATCTGGAGTCGATAAAATTGTCCCTGCTGAGTTTGTTTTCGCTACGGATAGTCAAGTTCTTGTAGATCAATCTTCTTCTCTTGATAGTGTAGAAAGATATCCAACCCTTATAACTGAGGGTCATATTTCCTTGTTTGTAGGGAATTCTTTTGGAAATATGACTTTCTTGTCTATATTCCGAATAGCAATCTAATATAAACGTCTTACAATATGGGATATTCTTTTGTTTATATGTATCCTTTCACTTTAGGGTTTAGACCCCACATTGACCCAGTTATAATTGAGTTTTGCCATTTTTTCCATATATGCTTAGGACAAGTTGGCCCGCTTGCGTGGCGAGTTGTCGCATGCCTTATGAGTTTGGCTTCTTTAGCCTCGATTCGTTTTATCTTCAACCATCTTATTCACCTCTACTCTCCTACCTTATTTCGTGAAGGGGTTTTTACTCTGACTGTTAGAAGCAAAAGAGTGTTAGTAACCCCTGGAGAGACGATAAGGATAGGGGTTGGTACCTTCGATATGTCGTTGTACCCACTGCTGGTTTAGTGGGTGAAGAAAATCTTCCCTTCCCTGAGAAGTGGAATCGCGCACGTGAGTATGCTTTAGCTCACATTTACTTTTTCTTGTTTTGACTTGAGATGTTTTATTTAACACCGTGTCTGTTTATTTTTCTCCTTTCAGCAATCATGAATAGTGTCGAGAATGTCTCCGGTATTCGTGACTGGGTAGAAAAACTGTTATCTGTTGCTCCTTCTGAAGAAAGATCTTGGAAGTACCTCGCTGGGAGGTACGGTTGGCAAGTAAAGACCCACGGTAAGTGAAGCTTTTGTTCTTGCTTCTTTCCTTACTCGAGTCTTTTTTCTTTTGTCGTTTAACTTTTTCCCTTTTTAATAGGATTCTCTACTCGTGGGGTGTCTGCTTCCTCTATACCGAAGATGTCCTTGGCTCAAGCCTAGGAAATTATCGTTGGTTCTTCTTCCTTGAAGAGGAAGATTAGTGAATCTCGTTCCATGGGAGAAGAGGAAGAGGTTGCTTTAGTGCACAGGCCACGGAGAAGGCGAATGGTTTTAGATGATGAGCCTGCTGACTCAACCTTGCCTTCCGTGTCTGTGATCGAGCCATCTGTCTTTGATGATGTTTCACATTCCCCTTTTTGTGATGGTATTGATCTTGCTCCTGACGACGTCCCTTTGGCTGCTGTCTTTCATGCTTCTTTGAGAGAAGCTGCTTCGTCTATTCCTTTGGTTATCTTAACTTCTGCTGCTACTTTGCCTGTAACTTCTTCAACCCTTCAACTTTCCGTGACTGCTCCTTTGCTCGTGGCTTCTCCAGCTCCTCAACCTTTCGTGCCTGTTGCTACTCCATCTCTGCCTACTTCCATGCCTTCCGTTAGGGAAGTAGGATCTTCCAGCAGAGAGATGCGGCAGGTGGTAATAGAGGTTCCAGCTGAGAGAAACCTTTTCAAGAAGACGGGTGAGCCTGAAATGTGGCTCAAGCCTTTGATAGGTCCTGCTGAAAAAGCAAAGCTAGCTAGACACGGTGCTCTTACATGGGCCAATGAGGTCGTGCATACCTCTTTGAAGGTATGGTGTAAGTTATCCTCTTTCACTCTCGTATATGAAATTTACCATATCTGATTGGTTTACTTCTTGTAGATTAACCTCATAGGCATGGAACTTATGAAGAGGATTTCAAACACAGATCAAGATACAGGAGAGTTGCAGGCAGAAGTTGATAACTGGAAAGCACAGTATGATAGCCTAAGGATTGACATGGACGCTTTAGAAGAGGAAATGAGTACCTTGAAGCGGCAGATGAGACTTATGGCGCAGAACTAGCAGCGGAGCGGGCTTCTTGCAGTCAAGCTGACAAAGACAAGAGTGTTCTGGAATCTTCATTCGCAGAGCAGCTGTCCCGTGCCTCAGAAGAATCAGAGACTTGAAGAACTTGCTGGGGCAGAAGGAAGAATACTCAGGAGAGCTCGTGCAATCACTCACTCTTACTCAAGAAGATCTTCGAAGGGCTTTAGACAAAGCTCAAGCTTTAGAGGAGTCGATTGTTCCATTAAGGGCCGGTCATGAAGCTGCAGAGGCGGAGAAGGACGGGCTGAGAGCTGAGCTTTAATTGTGGGCACAAGATTATGAAGATTTGGAAGAGGTGACTGTTGTCGATGTGAGTTGCGCATATATGAATTCTCGCCTTGACACATTGATAGAGAGGAGTCAAGAGGGTTTTGACCTTAGTGCTGAAATAACCAAAACTAAGGAAGCCATGGAGAAGGCTCAACAGGGTCATAACCTCTCTTCACCTAATGGTGAGATTCCATCCGCTCATGCCTCTTCATCCTCAGTTGCTCCCGCTCCTTCTGCCTCTAAAGTCAACCCCTCTTTTTGAAAAGATCTAGTTGGTTTATCCCTTTTTTCTTTTTCTTTGTATCAATTGGTGGTTACCCCCAGTCCCATCGGTGGTAAATTTGGATTTCCTTTAAGTCCCCAAATGACAACTCATGGGCACCACAATGTAAATATAAAAATATTATATGGCTAAGTATAAGTTAATACTTAGTTTTAGCCGTTTTTAATATATAAATGTTAGTTCAACTTTTGTTGAGTTTCTGTTTCGCTCTTTAAGTCTTTTGCATGCTTTATTTTTTGATGTTTTAGTTTTACCTTCGAGTTTTGCATGTGGAATGCTTTAGACTACTCGTACCTTTTTTTTATAATAGGCACGGTGTCATATTAAATGTGTGCCTTTTTGTAATAGGCATAGTTTATGGAAGAGGGCCCTTTATAATTGACATGAAGAAGACGTCTCAACTTCATGATAATGCAATAGAGTGATAGGAATTTTACACATGTTTAAGAATGTTTCCAAGGAAAGTTTTTTGTTTGAACTTCCATGACATTTTACATGTGTTTGGTTATCGTCTAAAACTCACGCTTGCAACTGTTTTTGTTTAACAGATTTAATATACTCTTGTATTTCGTAACTGTTTTTCATAGGTAACAATTTTTCGATATTAATACAAGGAAATAACTGTTTTTCACTAGTAACAGTTTTTATAAAGATTGGGCTTTTTACCCGTAACTGTTTTGGAAACAGTTTTCTAATAAGTACAAGGGAAATATTTTCTTATTCGTAATTATTTTTATTTGATAACAGTTTCTTGAACAAATACAAGGGTTCAGCTCTTTCATCCATAACTGTTTTATTCGAGAATAGTTTTTTGAATGAGTATGATGATGATCTTTTACCCCTAACTGTTTTTGTTACAACAGTTTTGAATAAGTATAAAGATGTACATTTCTTTCTCGTGACTAACATTTTGCCTTTCAACCTGAATATGTTCGAAGGTTTTTGCTTTTTGCATTAGGCTTTGTATTTGGATGGCTCTTTTGATTTCTTTCGATTCTGCTCGTGTCACTTGTCTTCATTGGGTAGATGGGTTTTTAGGCTCGAGCTTTTGACTTTATGATAGTCTTCTTTGCTTCGTCTTAGCCTTCCATACTGTATAGTCCCCCAAGTGTTTGAGCTTTGAAGAATGAAATCTCGAGTACTTGATTATTCCTTCCTTGTGGTCCTTTTCCTGAAAAGGAAAAACATTCCGGACTTGAAGGTATATAGATTTTTAGATGATGACTGCTTAACCCCTTTTTAAAACATCCATTAGAAAGTGTAACCCTAGATCGGGAATTGTGTTATTTCCTCGCGTCTTTGCAGGTCTAATATCATCATTTGGTGATGGGTCAGCTTTGTGCCTATCATCTAAAAAAGTTAGTAAAATTTTTAAATGTTCAAAATAAAATCGAACGTGTGATACCTGACGGGGGGTATTCTTTTCATTTTAGAAGTAATACTTCTTTAGATGGATGGCGTTCCAGCTTTTTGGTAGAACTCTGCCGTCCATAGCTTCCAACACATAGGCGCCTTTTCCAGCTATCCCTTGGATTTTGTAAGGTCCTTCCCAGTTTGGATTTAGCTTTCCTGCACCTGCTTCTTTTGTTGATTGAAAGACTTTTTTGAGGACGAAGTCCCCAATTTTAAAGTACCTGAGATGAGCTTTACGGTTGTAATAACGCTCTATGATTTGTTTTTGAGCTGCCATCTGTATCAATACTGCTTCTCTTCGTGGTTCGAGCAGGTCCAGGTTGGTCCTTAATTCGTCCATGTTTTCACCTTCCATGGCTGTCGAGAACCTTATACTTGGTTCGCCAATCTCTACTGCTATTAAGGCTTCTGAGCCATAAACAAGTGCGAACGTAGTTTCTCCCGTGGCTATTTTTGAAGTCGTTCTATATGCCCATAGTACCACTGGTAACTCCTCAGGCCAGTTTCCTTTGGCTTTATCCAGCCGCTTTTTTAGATTGTTGATGATGAACTTATTTGTTGACTCAGCTTGACCATTATCCACGGGGTGGTAAGTCTTTGAGGTGATCCACTTGATTTGCCAACTTTCGAAGCATTCTGTGATTTACGAGCCTATGAATTGTGGGCCATTATCACACACGATTTCCTTTGGTATTCCAAAGCGGCATATTATGTTTCGCCATAAGAAGCTTTTAACTTCCTTTTCTCGCACTTGTTTGAACGCTTCTGCCTCTACCCATTTTGTAAAATAGTCGGTTAGTACGAGTAAAAACCGTACCTGTCCTTTAGCTGTGGGAAGAGGTCCTACTATGTCCATACCCCATTTCATGAAAGGCCATGGGGATATTATTGGATGTAATAATTTGCTGGTCGATGCATGTTATTGGCAAACTTTTGGCATCTGTCACATTTGGATACGAAATTCTCGGCTTCCTCTTCCATCGTAGGCCAATAGTATCCGGCTCTGATTAGTGTTTTCACTAAGGATCTAGCCCCTGAGTGATTTCCACAGTTTCCTTCGTGGACTTCTTTCATCACAAATTCCGTTTTGTTAGGTCCAAGGCATTTAGCTAGGGGTCCCCCGAACATCTTGTGATAAAGTAAGTTGCGAATAAGGCAGTATCGTGCAGCTTTGCGACGTAGCGCTTGAGCCGATTTCCTGTCTTCAGGCACGGTGCCATTCTGCAAAAAATTAAGAATTTCGTTTCTCCAGTCCCAGGTTAGGTTGTTGAAAGTTACCTCATTCCTGTCCTGGTCTATTATTGAATGAAATAATTGAACGACAATTGTATTGTCTTTGTTCGTTACTTCCGTGACTGCTGCGAGGTTAGCTAATGCATCTGCCTCTGCATTTTCTTCTCTAGGTATTTGCACTACCTTCCATGTTTTGAATTGTCTCACGAGCTCCCGTGCTCTTTCAAGATACTGTTGCATTCTAGTCTCTCGTGCAATGTAAGTCCCCTGTATCTGATTTACTACCAGTTGGGAATCGCTGTTGATCACAATTTGCTCGATTGAGAGCTCCCTTGCAAGTTCAAGCCCTGCAATAACAGCTTCGTACTCTGGTTCATTGTTAGTGATATATTAACACTTTATAGCTTGCCGTGTCTTTTCACCCGTGGGTGATATTAAGACTATGCCTAAGCCAGCGCCTTTTACATTTGAAGAACCATCAGTGAACAAGGTCCACAGGCCTGGATTAACACCGTTAAAGAGTTGTAACTCTTTTTCTACTTCAGTTACAATGTCGTTACTAAAGTCAGCAACAAAATCAACTAGTATTTGAGAATTAATTGTAGTCCTAGGCTGATAAATTATCTCATGCTCACTTAATTCTATGGCCCATTTGGCTAATCTTCCTGACAATTCTTGTTTATGCAGAATATTTCTTAAAGGATATGAGGTCACAACAGTGATTGGGTGGCATTGAAAATAGGTTCGTAATTTTCTAGATGCCATTATTAAAGCTAAAGCTAACTTTTCCAGATATGGATATCTAGTCTCTGCATCTAGCAAAGTTTTACTTACATAATAGTAGGTGATTGTTTACCTTTTTCTTCTCTTACCAATACTAGACTTACAACAATTTCTGAGACAACCAGGTAGATGTACAATCTTCCTTCTTTTGGCTTTGAAAGTAGTGGTGGTTTTGATAGATAAATCTTCAGGTTCTTGAGGGCTTGCTGACATTCTTCAGTCCATTCAAACTGATTCTGTTTTTTGAGAACTGGGAAGAATTTAAAACTTTTTTCGGAAGATCTAGAAATAAACCTCCCCAAAGATGCTATTCTTCCTGTCAGTCTTTGAACCTCCTTTTTATTTGTTAAAACATCAAATATTTCCTCTATGGCTTTAATTTGAGCGGGATTTACCTCTATTCCTCTATTTGATACAAGGAAACCCAAAAATTTGCCTGATTGCACTCCAAAAGCGCATTTCTCTAGATTCAACTTCATATTATACCTGCATAAAATATCAAAAGCAGTAGATAGGTGTTGGAAATGATCTTGTGCTTGTGTTGATTTTACCAACATGTCATCGATGTACACCTCATTCGTTTTTCCCAGATGTTCTTGGAACATCTTGGTCACTAGCCTTTGATAGATGGCTCCACCATTTTTTTGGCCAAAAGACATGACTTTATAACAATAAGTTCCCCTATTCGTGATAAAGGAGATTTTTTCCTCGTCTAAAGGATCCATTTTAATCTGATTATAACCAGAATATGCATCTAGAAAGCTTTATAGTTCATGACCTGCGGTAACATCAATCATTTGATATATATGAGGCAATGGTAATGAATCTTTGGGGCATGATTTGTTTAAATCAGTATAATCTATGCATACTCTCCACTTGCCATTCTTTTTAGGTACTACCACGGTGTTTGCTAGCTAGTTAGGGTACGTTACCTCTCGTATCGAACCAATCTTCAAGAGTTTTTGTACCTCTTCGTCGATCACTTGGTTCTTGAATGGTCCTTGCTTTCTTTTCTTTTGCTTAACAAGTACGAAGGATAGATTTTCATTTAGTTTATGAGTCATCACTTCTAGTGGGATGCTTGTCATATCTGAGTGGGACCATGCAAAACAGTCTGCGTTAGCCTTTAAATAATCAATTAACTTACCTCTTCGAGTGGGGCTTAGCCTCGTGCCTATATACACTTTTTGCTCAGGTTTTTGTTCAAATAACGGAACAGCTTCGAGCTCCTCCGTAGTTGTTTTGATGTGCTCATCTTCCTCCTGTTCATGAATGACGTCCGGTCTGGAATCCGCATCTGTGTGGTATTGTACACCTTCCGTGGTAACTTGACTCTTCTTCTCGTAAGTATTTTCTTCGTGCCTGTTTCAATAATATCTTTCGTACCTATTTGGGCAGTAATTCTTTTATGTCTGTTTGGGCGATGTTACCTATTTGGAAGATTTCCTTATCTCGTAATTCTTCCACCTCTATTTTCTTGTTGTAGTGTACCACAGAATTTATATTTTTTGCGGTCTGCTGATCTCCTTTGATTTGTTGAATCCCCCATTCAGAGGGAAATTTAATTACCTGATGCAACGTGGAGGGTATCGCTTTCATGTCGTGGATCCATGGCCTTCCAATGATCACGTTATATGCCATGTGAGTATCAATGACTTGGAACCTAGCTCTTTTGATCACCCCTTCAGCATAAGTGTTAAGCTCAATTTCTCCTTTTGTTATAACCGTAGAGTTATCAAACCCAGATATGGATCGTTCTTTTGGGATTACTTGATTCCCAAGTAGCATTTCTTCCACTACTCTTAGCAAAATGATATTGATTGAACTGTCTGGATCAATCAACACTCTTTTCACGTTAGTGTCATAAATAAGTAGAGATATTACCAGAGCATCGTTGTGCGGAAGTATTAATCTGCTGCTATCTGCATCATCGAAGGTTATATCGTCTTCTCCACGAGCACGTTTCCCGTGTGTAATTGTGAACTTTGTGGTTGTTTTGCAAATCACTCTGTTTACTTCTTCACCTCTGTGTATTACGTTAACGGTTCATTTTGGAGAATGAGGCTTTGGGGGCTCCTGTATGTTCCTCATATATGCCTGTTTACCTTTATCACTAAACAATTCTATTAAATAGCCCTGTTTTAACAAATTTTCTACTGCACCTTGTAAAAATCTACAATCCGCAGTTTTGTGCCCATGATCGTTGTGAAATTCACACCAGTGATCTGGGCTTCTTCTATTTGGATTTGACTGCATCTCTTTGGGCCACTTAACCTTGTCTCCCATGTTCTTCAATATTGAGACTTCAATAGTACTTACCTTAAAGGTATGATCCCCAATTTGAGTACTACTTCTAGGTCGTTCATCTCGATCTTTTCTGGATCTAGACGAGCATGAGATTACATCTCTTCCTTGTAGTCTATAGCCCGACCTAGTGTTTTCGAACCTGGGGCGGATATCGAGTCTCGAGGATCCTAAGTAAGGATCATACCTGTTTTTACCTGATCTTCTATCTGATTCAGGACGCCTGGATCTGGAATGATCTTCATCTCTTGAACGAGCAATGATATCTTCTTCTATTCTGAGTTTAGTGTTGTACATGTTATATACATCGTTCTATGTTGTGGCGGGGAATTCTCTTAGATTCTCCTTAAGTCGCCTGGTGGCTTCTAAGCTTTTATCGTTCAAGTTGCTTG
>ML406461.1:20961-33675 GCA_005239525.1 Nicotiana knightiana
TATATATATATATATATGTACTTCTTAATTTCCAGGAAAGTGATCGCGGGGGAGATGTGCCTTATGCTGAGGTCTTTGCGGAGACCCAAAAGAAGAAAAAGAAGGATGGAAATCGAGAAGGATGAGTCGAATCGCGTGCTTCAGAGACATTTGTATGATACCAACACCAACACTATATTATTTTTCCTCCTTGTTTATTTTTATTTATATAACATGTATTATTTTTATTTCAGGACAAGTATCATATTGATCTTGATGCATGGCAACAAACAAAGCCTGAAAGAACTCAGCCGGCTCTAGAGGATATGACTGCAATTTGGA
Source organism: Nicotiana knightiana (assembly GCA_005239525.1). Taxonomy (NCBI): domain Eukaryota; kingdom Viridiplantae; phylum Streptophyta; class Magnoliopsida; order Solanales; family Solanaceae; genus Nicotiana; species Nicotiana knightiana. The sequence continues at coordinate 21,283 of ML406461.1, forward strand.
CATATTCGGATGGTGGCGTGAATAAAGGTATAAATATTATGTAATTATCTATTTTGGTATTAGTTTGAAAGTTGTGTGTTTGTTTTCTTACTTTTTTTACTTTCTTTTCTTTATTTCTCGTGAAAATAATAAATAAAGGTCGAGTCTACGGGATCGGAGTACAGCCATTCTCCAGTCGTCCACCAACACCATTATTCACTGGGGCATCAGTTTCCGAATAAGACATGAAAGCTATGCGTCAAAAAGTGGATCAAATGTCGTAAGAATTTCAACAACTCAGGCTTTGATAAAAAAATTGTTAAAATAGAAAAGCAAGAAAGGAGCTGCAATGGAGTCTGAGTCTGAGGAGGAGGAGGAGACTGATTCAGAATAGGCTATTTGAATGTTTTAGAGTTGAAGTTAGAGACATGTTTAATTTTGTTGTTTGATAGTTGGTTGTTCGATTAGTTGGTTGAATTGATATAAATATTACTATTCATTTTGTAGTAAATTTGATTTGGATTGTTATATTAGGTTTTTGTTTGGTTGTTAGGTATTTGGTTGTCTGTTTTATTTGGCAGGTGGTGTAATTAGAAAAAAAAAAGCAAAATTCTGCTTAATAATGCCCAAATTTGCGACTGATGTAGTCGCAACTTGAAAATTTCTAACAAAATTTAATTAAATTTTGCGACTGAATCAGTCGTAAATGGAGAAATATCGATATTTTTAATTAATTAATAATCAACATTTACGATCGATCCAATCGGAATAATTAATTAAAAAATTTTTTTTTTTTTAGTTTTCGGCGGAATCAATTACAACCTTTAATTTATATATATATTTTCAATTCAGGTCAGCGACTGAATCAGTCGCAAATGGCTTAATTTCAAATGTTTCCATATTTTTCAATTTGCGACTGAATCCGTCGCAAATTTTCGACTGATTCCGTCGCAAATATTTTGCGACCACATGTTTTCCGACTAACACTTTTCAGTGGAAAATTTGTCAGAAAAATACACTGATTTGACGGTCGCAAATTTGCTATTTTTTAGTAGTGTAAGATCTTCTTTATTAGGTAGCGCCAAATGTGAGTGATACCACATGCCGTGCGGGAAACCAAAAAAAAGTAAGGTAAAAGTGGTAGTGAAAACTTATGTTGACTCTCCAAAAAACAATATTTCAAACATGTGTTTGTTTATAGAATTAATTTAGTTTTTTGGAGATTTTATTCAAATCCCAAATACTTCTTAAGACCTCTTTCTGGGTCAAATCATGACCATTTGAGACTTTTTAGCTAGAAAAAAGAAAAAGAAGACTTTTTAACATGTCAAAACTTGCCCCAAAATTTATGTACAAATCCATTTTTAATTTCATAACAAACCTTACCCAAATTAATTTTTTCAAAAAATATTTGGGAATGTAAGATTTATTCAATTATGAACAGTTCTTTTAATTCTACATCGACTATCTGTGGTTTCTTAAATACCCGTGAGGCAGCATATACTTTACCTTCCAAAGATCCCATTTTACAGAGTCATAGTAACCAAAATGCAGAAACTGGTCCCAGATTATTATGGGATTCTCCGTATAAAATCCGATTCGGCCGCTTTAGATGGGTCCCACACGATGTGACACTTGATTATATTTTAGGTACAAATTTGCCAAACTGTTGTAAATGTAATGAAAGCCCGAAGAAGGCAGTGAGTGAAGAGGAAGATCGAATCTGTTCCTCTTCTCAGTTCTTGCAGTTTGAACAAGTGAACAAAACCAACAACAACAATAATGGGGTCAATAGCGAAAAAGGGTCTGCAACAGTACTTGTTACAGCTTCAGCAACACCCTTTACGAACAAAGGTCACACCTTTTCCCTCATCTCTTGACCCATCCTTTTCTTTTCCTTCAGTTTTTTCTCTTTGAATTGTGAGGTGGGTTTGGGCTATTTTGAGGTTTTAGCTTAATTGATGATGTGGGCCTTCTTTAATTTCTTGTAAAGTTTCTATCTTGGTACAAAGATCACACCTTTTTTTTCCTTTACTTTCTTGATATTATTGCTAAGTTTGCTTAAGTTTAGCTGAATTGATACTGGGATATTCTTTGATTGATTGAATCTTTGGAAATACCTATGATGGCAGGCAATAACTGCGGGAGTGTTGTCATCGATTAGTGATATAGTGGCTCAGAAGATCACTGGCATTCAGAAACTTCAAGTCAGACGTCTTCTCCTCAAAGTGGTACAGTTCCTCTTGCTTCTCTTTCATAGGTTTATACTTTTACTACAAAGTAATATATGGAGGTCATTTTTGCAAAATGTTATGCACTCCTACGGTTGTATTTTATCAATCTGAGCTCGAGTACGTTGACTTTGTTCATCTGATGAAGCTTTAGCATTTTTGCACTCCCATGGTTGCATTTATGTATTGGTTTCTGTTTCTTTTGTTAAAAGATCAGCTTGGTTCTGTAACACTACCTTAGACACTAGTCTCTTTCATTTCTTTTTTGATGATGGTGGTCACTCACATGGATTAATATTTTGGGCAGCCTGATATAACCCATAAGTACTTGTATTGGGTAAACCTGCCCGTCAAGGTTAGAGCAGACACACTGAGTGTTGTAGCTTGGAATATAGAACTTCAATGCCGCTATCACTCAGCCATAACCTTAAGCCCTAGTCTCTTTATGTTACGCCAATTGTACATCAATTTTAGCATCCTAGTGAATCAGGTAGAGGAAGTTAACGCTAAGTGAACCAATTCGTTGTTAGCATGCTGTTTGGCTTATATTGGAAGTGGTAAATTTACATGTCAACTGTCACACAGGGCAATGTGATCAGCTTTTCTCAGAATTTTCTTAAAATGGCAGAATTATTGTGCTGAAGAGAGTGCCCATTTCAGCAGAATTGATCTTAAATGCACTCTACTTTACATTGGGCACAGATGATATCATTGTCTCTTGAATCTTTATGTTTGGATCCCGGTGATCCGTTCTCGTTTGGATAAATGCTTCAGATGTGCCTATCTGGTGGTTGAAGTTGAATGGATAACTTGATTTCAGATTCTAGTTCTTCTGCTAGACGAAAAGTTCACAACTTACGAGGAAAAGGCTTTGGTTATGAGCCGCAAAGGATGTTACAGATATTCTTTTTTTTGCGTGAAGTCTCTTTTCTTGTACTGGCCCTACTGCACAAAGGCTTCTGCACTTGAGTCTTAGAACTGTAGCCTTTGTTGAGGAGAAGAGGGGTTATTTCTGAATAATCTTATAATTTCCGCTTCAAGATTGTCAAATCCTAAAACAGGAGTAGAACCTTACAAGTAGAACTATACATGGAATATGATTACTTGTTACACCACTATTCTAGGAAAGTTGGAAATAAGAAGAGAAGGAAATGTTTCAAATAATTGACGACTAGTATGGAATGTGCTTGAGATCACTTCAACATCTTGAGTTGCTTTAAAAAAATTTCATTGAGGTTTGAGAAACTGAAAACAGGGCAAGTAGTTGCGAGTACACATGTATATAGAAAACTTCCTCTCCTGGCTAACTTTAGTTGCAATGCGCGAGTGGAGCAATCATGGACATAGAGGATTCATACAGCCGACCTCAACTAGTTTGAGAATTTGGCGGAATAGTTATTGGTGTAGGTTAAGTTTAGTTGCAATTCTGTGTCTAATTCTCTTCAATTTCGGGGTTGTTTCTGACATGGCACATCAAAAGCATTTTCATTTAGTATTTGTATCATATTTTCTGCTTGTGCGTTTAAGCTGCTATTTGGGATGTCATCATCTGCTTTTGCTGTAACTACATGCAGCTTTTTGGTGTTGTCTATCTTGGTCCATTTGGGCATTTTCTTCACTTACTACTGGACAAAATTTTCAAGGGGAAACGAGACAAGAGTACAGTTGCCAAAAAGGTACTAAACCCTTTCTTCTTTGAATGATTAGGATAAGCATCAGGAAACAGGATATTTTACATTGTAAGCAGAAGTTACACATTTATCTTGTCCTTTATGGATCTGATCTACCTCCTTTTTTGTCTTCAACATGAATCTATATTAATAAAACTGCTTAAATGTGCACTCACGACCTGGTAAACTGCTACATTGCCCTGCTTGAAATTCTACTTGTTTATTGTTTTGCCAAATAATGTTAACAGATAGAGAAAGAAGTGAATAAACAATGCTGATAAATATACAAGAATGTGAACTTGCATTTTAAATTGTTTCAGGTGTTGCTGGAACAAGTTACATCGTCACCCTGGAATAACTTGCTTTTCATGGTTTACTATGGATTAGTTGTTGAAAGTGAGTTTCTATCTCGAGTTGCCACTGCTTTTCAACTTTGACTATTGCATGGTATACCATCACGCGAAACTTCAACATCATTTTCTACAACTAAGTGTTCAAGTAGACAAAAATGGCCTTGCAGTCAAATTAGGATTTGTTAGTTAAGGAGTCAAAGGGCATGCGAATAGACATAATCTTCAAGTTAAAGAGTTATAATTGTAAAGAAGCTTGTAGTATTAGAGGAGGAGCTCTTGAATCATCTGAAATAGGACTTAAGAGGTTTTAACACTCATTCTTTAATGCATAAACTAGTTTAAAATGAGGAAATATATCTTTTTACCTTCCATCCTATCCTAGAAACAATCGAAAACAGGTGATGAATGTCCCATTAAAGGAAAGTAAACCATGAGTTTCTCGTTTCCTTACAATTTCTCCTCCTTCATGGAGCCATATGTTGTATAAGTTTTTGAAAGATCTGCGGAAATGGATCTTATAACAGTCTGGCTCATTTAGGTTTGCTGACCTTCCAGTAGTTACAGGTATGATTATGCACACACAGAATAACGGTTTTGGCTGAACATTATCTTGTCTTATGGACAGGAAGACCCTGGATCCAGGTGAAATGTAATATCAAGAGGGAATATCCAAAAGTGCAGTATACAGCTTGGACGGTTTGTCAAATTCTGCCTCTCCCAAGTCCAATTTGTTTTTCTATTTCTGTTCTTTAGTGAGTGATGACTGTAGGTATTCCTTATAATTGTGCAGTTTTGGCCAGTTGTTGGGTGGGTAAATCACCAGTATGTTCCACTGCAATTCAGAGTGATCTTTCACAGTATTATCGCATGTTGCTGGTAGGCACCATTTCCCTGCTTGTTGCTGTTTATGCTAGAGTCAAATATGTTCCGATCTTTATGATTTCATTCACAGTATTATTAATGCTCTCCGTTTTTATCAATTTTCAGGGGAATATTTTTGAATCTACGTGCAAGGTCGATGGTTTTAAAAAAGGCTTGAAATCCTCAGAGTTGATATATGAACATGGCAACATTTCCTTGTGTAGTTCAAAGATATCGAAAATGGTTGCTTTTTTTTTTCTTCTTAAAAGCAAGACATCTTAATTAAACAAAATGGCATGTTTGTGATAGAGCAAGTGCATACTCCGAATGTTTCTCACATGGCAATGTGAAAAGTTAAGATTATTACTTTCTTTTCTTTTTGATGTTCTCATCTTTGAATTTCAACAGTGGCTGGCTCGCTGATAATATATCAACGTAATTTACGTAAAAGGCATTACTCGTAACTTGAAACTTTTCTTCTTTGAAATACTCCCTCCGGTTCACAATAAGTGTCCAGTTTCCTTTTAGCACGCCCATTAAGAAATTACTAAATCCTATGCAAAAAAATCTAGTATGACTAAACTACATTTATTAAAGTATTGATCACTTATTGTGAACCGGAGGGAGTAGTAAATAAAGTCCGACTCATGAGTTTGAAAAAATATATCATCATATACTCCTCGTTGTCTTCTAAAGCAGGAGTATTTTGGAGTTTTATGAACTTTTACAACTAAAATATCATATAATTCCAAAAATATCGGGGAATTGACAATCCACGTGACATTTAAAATGATTTATCTTAGAAACAACGTAGAGAATTATAATTTAATACGCCTTTCAAATGCTATTACTTCTCGCCGATAAAAGTAGACTGCAATTGATTATTCATGAAACTAATTCGGTATGGGTAGTGTTAATTGTGTAAGTATTCACGAACTCAAATCTATTTTCTTTCGAATTTCTTACACAATAAAGTTTATTTATTTTGGGTCCCGTAAAGTGACGCAGGTCGAGCTAACAATTTGATCTTGCAAATTAAAAAAGAGAAAAAGAAAAAGAAAAAGAAAACTACGCATATTTTTTGCAACAGTTTGGATCTTATTTTACCGAGAACCGGTATAGAATAATGCTATAACAATTGAAAATGTAAACAAAAAATAATCATACATTTTTTCATTGTTTCTTGCTTGTAATAGACTGGTTAATGAAGCAAATCCACTTATAAAATTATAAAAAATAATCATTTTTACTTTCAAGAAATGTGGTTAACTCTTAATTAAATTCAATAATTGAAAGAATGTGTTTAAGCAAGTAGCATCATACAGGATTTGAGTTGTCAGGGTCGTTAGTATAGTTTTGGCTGTTTTAAATTTCAAACAATCAAACCCCATAAAAATTCTCCTTATATGGGAAGTCAATACAAGTAGACGACAAGAAAAAAAAGTCAATAAGAGTAAGTGCAAGCCAAAATAAGAATTAGTCTTGGCCATAAGGCAACATAAGAAATTGTCTTGGCCATGTACCCATTCAATTCAAACTTTGAATAACTTACTATTATTTCAATTCTTTTTTCCAGTCAAATCTTACATCCATTGTCAATTCTTTCTCTATATATATGTCCCAATGTGTTCTTCTTTTTTTCTATAATAATCATAATCAAAACTCAACTTTTGGTTTCTCCCCTTTGTTTCCAATCATAAATCAGTTAATATCCGATTGAAGAACAAAAAAAAATGGCATTAATCCTCCAATCTTCAAGTTTCTTGAGTTCTTGCAGTACTTCTGTTCCCTCAACATCATCATCTTGTAGTTGCAAAAGAGGATTGATTAGAGCGAATATTAATATCCCAAATAATCAGACATTTGAAATCTCCTTTCCCAAGCTGCAAAGAAGAGCGAGATTAGTGCAGGAGCAAGAGTTGATTAGTGGATTTTCAACCATAAGCACCAACAATCCAATTGAGAAACAATTCAGCCCATCAAGAATTGGTCCTGATCCGCTGGTTATCAAGAAGCTTTACGCAATCAAGGAGGCAGTTGCAGATAGAGTAGAAATGCACAGGAATATTGGGGAACAGAGAAGCCAGTGGAATAATATGCTTTTGACATCCATTAATGGGATAACTTTAGCTGCCGCTACAATGACTGGAATTGCAGTTAGCAGTAGTGATCCTGTTTTGGGACTGAAGATGTCTTCTACTTTGTTGTATTTGGCTGCTACTGGCATGTTGGTGATCATGAACAAGATCCAACCATCCCAGCTCGTTGAAGAACAAAGAAATGCGACAAGGCTGTTTCAAGATCTCTATAACCAAATCGAAACAACTTTATCAATTGGTCATCCTTCAGCTATTGATGTGAAAGAGGCTATGGACAAAGTATTGGCTCTTGACAAAGCCTACCCACTCCCTCTTCTCGGCGTAATGCTAGACAAATTTCCATCTTCTGTTGAACCTGCTGTTTGGTGGCCTCAACAACGTCGTAGACAGCCTAAAAGGGTCAGTAACAGCGATAAATATAATGGTTGGAACGGGAAATTGGAAGAGGAAATGGAAGAAATAATGGGAGTATTAGGCAGAAAAGATCAAGAAGAATATATTAGGCTGGGGGAAAAGGCCTTGCAGTTGAACAAGTTTTTAGCCATCTCTGGTCCTTTTCTCACAAGTTTAGCAGCGATTGGCTCTGTATTTGCAGATTCTTCTCATTCTCATGGATCTTGGGCAGCTATGCTTGGAATTGTTGGTGGCGCTTTGGCAAGTGTAGTTAACACAATAGAGCATGGTGGACAAGTTGGAATGGTATTCGAAATGTATCGAAGTAACGCTGGTTTCTTCAGGTATATGCAAGAATCTATCGACTCCAACTTGACAGAAACAGACATGGAGAGAAGAGAAAATGGTGAAGTGTGTGAAATGAAGATGGCTTTGAAGTTAGGTAGGAGCTTATCTGACCTAAGAGATCTTGCTGCTGCTGCTTCATCGAAGGGAGATGAAATTGAGTTCGGAAGCAAGCTTTTCTAAAATTCTAACTATTCATAGTGTAATGCATAGAAAATATCAAGTACATAGCATTGTCTATAATTAAGAGTAGGGCTAACTCATTCTTTCAGATTCAAATGTTACTTAATTAAATTGCTTATAACAGTTTCTCAGCCATCTTCCTAGCTACAAATGCCTTGATTTGTTCTTTTTTCTTCATTCTATGAGGAATAAATATTCATCTCAGTAGTTCAGTTCGTTCCCTGAATTCAATCTTTATGCTTTCACAAAATCACTTAACCATGGTGCGCGCGCGCACACATATGTATCGATATATATATGTATCTAGTATGTATCTCATGTGTGTTAGATACATGTGTCACAGAGAAATTTTTAAACTCATTTTAATTACAAATTTGATTCCAAACAAGTCTAAATCACCTTAAATCTTCCTCAAATTTTATATATTAGCTCATCTATGTATTTTCAATGAATTCCAACCATACCCGTTGAAAAAAATTAATTTAATTATTCTTAGGTGACTTTCACTATTAGTGTATGGAAGTACTTAAACTAAAACAATAATATGCTGTAGAGTTTAAATTTGTGACACAGACTAGATTATTGAGCAAGCAAAGGGAAATACGGCCTTGTTAGCTTCCTTTTGCTATGCTAAGGAAAGAGAGGAACGTGCAATTTCTACGTTATCATTGTGTAAAAATCAAATAATGGGGAATTTTAGTTTCTGAAGTTCTTCAAGGTTAAACTAACAAGAAAGAATGACATAAAAAAGAGAACCTTGATGGAAGTTTAGGATTGACCAAATAAGATTTTTAACATAATCGAAGGATCACTGGCAGCTATCTAAATTGTGCAACATTTTGTGGCTATTTCAGTGCTTGCCGGCTAATTGTTTGTAAGTTTAAGCGAATTTCGGCTATTTCCGTACTTTTCCCTTTAATTTACCCGGGGATAGCTATTTATTATTCTTCTGTATTGCTGTAAAATAAATAAAATAGTAAACTTTTTGAAAATACAGAAACAGAAAAGTTAGTAGAACTAGAACGTCAATTCTCTTCTGAAAATAGTATAAGAATAAACCGAGCCTACTGAATATACAGTGTGTCCTTAAGAAAATTATTCCCCTCAAGTACCCGAGGTTTTGGAATATATCCTCCCAGGATAGAACGATGTAACTCACCAGTGTATCGGTACCAAAAACTCTGGTGATCGGCGAACCACTCGATTGTCGTAAAACACAGTGGAATATTTTGTGCAGAAAAAGAAGAAGAAGATCAGAAAATTTAGTAAGTAAAAATTCTGGGATTCAAGGCATATTTATAGCCAATTTCGTATTATTTCTGAAAAGGTTTTGCAACCGTTCAGAACAACCATAGTTGTTGGAACAGGTGTGAATATTGCGAAAAAATTAAAAACGGATTTAAAATAATCCGGGATAGAAAAATGGACACCTTTGTCCAAAAAGATTAATCAATCAATCGTCGACCAAATCCGAAGCCGAGCCGAGCGAGCAATGACGACGACGACGACGACGCGAGGCTTGCCTTCTTCTCAACTCTTTTAGAGCTAGAAGAAGAGCTTCTCTATATATACACATAAATTTTCTTTCCTTCTTCCAATGACGGATAAAGTGCACTAATTCAAAATTTCACTTCCCTCCATTTTTTTCCCCACCATTTTCCATTCACTCTCTTTAAGCTACACCAAACTTAAAATTAAGCTACACTAAGCTTAAAGACCAACAATCCCCCACATGAATGGGGAATGACTATAAAATAAAGCAATGCACGGACCTGTGTGTGTTTTACATGCAAGAATTAATTGCATCTGGATAAGTAGGTTTCTCTTTGAACTTTCCATAGTGAACTTATATCAGATATAATCGGTCAATCGGTAGATTTGATATCTTTGAACCGTCGAAATTTGTTGTATACCTAGACAACATAAGTCACACAATCAATCCTTAACCATCTATGGTTCTCACGGTTGTGTTCGTTTCAGCCATGAACACCGCCTGGTTTCATGAGTGCTTAGAGAATGGGCCTTTACTTTCATTCCCCTTGAAGCGGCTTACACTTCACACTCACATAGGTGATTTCTAAACGTGTAATCCTAAAGACACACTATCTGGTCATATCCTTCCAGACTTAGCAAATCATTAAAAAGCTTTAAGCTTTATTGACTCATCAAAAAGCCTTAATGCTTTACCTTGATTTCTGAACATTGTCTTCATCACGAGAATGGGTTGAGTTATTTGACAATGTTGAACCGTCATTCATGACTTTGTTTGATCTCTTTTAACTTAGCTCTTGAGATCTCCAGTCTGCTAGGTAGAGTTACCGCCATGGTGACTTGTCCTAGGCCTTAACCCCATTCCCTTTGATGATCTTTCAACTGTCTTTCTAGATAGGCCTTTTGTAAGTGGATCTGACACTTTATCTCTTGACTTTACGTAGTCAATTGTGATAACACCACTAGAGAGTAGTTTTCTAATGGTATTATATCTCTGTCGTATATGACGATATTTTTCGTTATACATAACCCTCCCTTCCCTCCCTATTGCCGCTTGACTATCACAATGTATGAAAATAGGTGCCAAAGGTTTGAGCCAAAATGGAATATCTTCCAAGAAATTCCGAAGCCATTCAACTTCTTCACCGGCCTTATCTAAAGCTATAAATTCAGATTTCATTGTAGAACGGGCGATGCACGTTTGTTTGGATGATTTTCAAGACACTACTCCACCCCCAATTGTGAAAACATATCCACTCGTGGATTTAACTTCAGATGATCCGATGATCCAATTTGCATCACTATATCCATCGATCACGGAGGGATATTTGTTATAATGCAAAGCATAGTTTTGGGTATGTTTCAAATATCCCAAAACTTGTTTCATTGCCATCCAATGTATCTGATTGGGATTACTTGTAAATCGACTCAGTTTGCTAATAGCACATGCTATATCTGATCGCGTACAATTCATTATATACATCAAACTTCCCAATACTCTTGCATAGTCCAGTTGTGAGTCACTTTCACCTTCATTCTTTTGAAGTGCATAACTCACGTCAATTGGAGTCTTGGCAATTTTGAAATCCAAATACTTGAACTTGTCAAGTACCTTTTCAATGTAGTGAGACTGTGATAATGCTAGACCTTGTGGAGTCTTGTGAATTCTGATTCCTAAGATCACATCAGCAACTCCTAAGTCTTTCATGTCGAATTTGCTAGCCAACATGCACTTTGTAGCATTTATATCTGACATGCTTTTGCTCATTATCAACATGTCATCAACATATAAACAAACAATGACTTCATGACCTGGAGTGTTTTTAATGTAAACACATTTGTCGCACTCGTTGATTTTAAACCCATTTGCCAACATTGTTTGATCAAATTTGGAATGCCATTGTTTGGGTGCTTGTTTAAGTCCATAAAGCGACTTAACAAGTTTGCACACTTTCTTTTCTTTACCAGGAACCACAAAACCCTCAGGTTGTTCCATGTAAATCTCTTCCTCCAATGCCACTAACAACCTAATAGATGTTATCCTCGTTACTGGCGAGTAAGTGTCAAAGTAATCAAGGCATTCCTTTTGTCTATAACCTTTGACAACAAGTCTTACCTTATATTTGTCAATAGTGCCATCAGCTTTCATTTTCCGTTTAAAGATCTATTTCGAACCTAAAGACTTATTTCCAGGAGGAAGATCAACCAATATGTATGGTTATCCAAAATTGATTGAATCTCACTATTGACTGCCTCTTTCCAAAACACCGAATCAGAAGACGATATAGCTGCCTTTAAAAGTTTGAGGTTCATTTCAAGCAAGAATGTCACAAAATCTGGTCCAAAGGAAGTAGATGTTCTTTTGCTACGCCTTGGATCTTCTACACTTGGAGTATTTTCCTTTGGTTCTTCCCGAGGTTGTTTAGGTCTTTCACTTAACGACTCGCATTCAGTTTTATGTGGATAAATGCTTTCAAAGAATTCAACATTATCTGATTCCATTACCGTATTAACATGAATCTCGAGATTATCAGATTCATGGACCAAAAACCGACATGCTTTACTGTTTGTAGCATATCCAATGAAAATGCAATCTACTGTTTTTGGTCTGATTTTAACCCTTTTAGGTAAAGGAACTTGTACCTTTGCTAGACACCACGACACTGTGAAATATTTCAAGTTAGATTTTCTTACTTTTCATTTTTCATATGGAATAGATTGCTTTTTGTTGTGGGATACTCTGTTGAGTATTCGGTTAGCTGTAAGGATAGCTTCCCCCCCCCCCCCC